>MEHQ01002360.1:94750-109253 GCA_008828725.1 Saccharina japonica | reverse complement strand
CTGTAAATCCTTGCAGGATTGGCCTCGGAGCTCGGAGGAGTCTCATAACTCACCCGATTTCTCTGTATATTTGATTATGGCCCTGCGTCCTTTTTATTAACCCCCCCTCCCCCTCCTTTATTATTGCAAACTCCTTATCTGCAGATGGCTCGGACGAGCTCACTCGTCGGGTGCAGCCGCCGTGAAACAGGAAGCGGAGGCGTTCCCTTTAGGAGGGGGGGGTGATAAGGACGGGGGCGAGAAGAGAGGAAAAGGAGCAGGAGGGGTGTATTTTGCGGACGAGCAGTCGAAAAAGCTAGCGCTCACAGCGGAGAAGCTTGGACATTATTACAGTGTTGGGAAGAGCGAGTTAGGTTCGATCCGTTACCGTAACCGAAGCAATTGGTATTATAGGTAAAACGTTATTCTTCGGGGACCACACATGACGAGTCTACACCGTGTACACTACATTTTCAATATTTACGTAAGGACCGTATCTGTAAAAAGGCCAACTATGTTGATTACAATTGATAAATAACTTAGGTTTTTACGGTTGTTACCGTACAGTAGTTCTATCTAACTGGGTCCCCCCGTTTGTATGGCCTTTTTACGTAAGATTCCTGTTGTCTACGTTCGTTGCGAATTGGTTGTGCAATGGATCTGCGCTATTCGTGTATCATAGTGCAAGATCCCAACCCAGCAAGCCATCTGCTACATCATGCAGATCACACGGCAACGTGAATGTGTTCATGGTGCGGTTGCGATATCACGAGGAATCACACATATGGCTTAGTCACACAAATAATAATATTATATTATATATATTATATTATCTGCCCTGAAAATTCTACAGCAGTAAGATTCATGATGCTGTTGTTGTCGTATGTGTATTGTTCTCAATTCGCGTTCGTCGCCCCAATTTATTACAAGGATTGAAAAAAACCAGCAGCTGCTGCTGCTGGTGAGATCGAGGATTTTCGTCGAAACTCACATTTGCAAGGTGTCTGTGATACAGCAGTAGGGGACGAACCTTGTTTGTGATCTTCCTCGGCTAGTAAGCTATTTCGGCACTCTAATTGGCTAAGCTAACAGTATTTTAGTATATGCGCTCAAATCAACCTAAAGTGTTTCCTAGCCACAGCATCCGCGCTGCCAGAATCCCTTGGCAGGTCTTCCCCAAGCATGCATCGAAGCCGCCCGAGCAAGCTAAGAGTCTTTACAGCGCACATTCAAGCACTGGCACTGGCATAGGAGCTTAGGTACGGCTTTGGGTCGGAGGGTCAACTTTTGGAGCGCCAAGCGCAAACATCGTTAAAGATTCACGATTCCACTATCAATGTGTGTCGTACCTTCCTTGTGATACTTCGATAAAAGGATCTTCGTAGCTGATGTTTGGACAATTTACAAAGGCAAGCTCGTAGGGTATACCTGTACGGGGGTATATTTTGTTCGCGTACCTAGCTATACCGAAGTGTCGGGTTACCGGGTATTGCAGAAGTACGATCTTACCGAATAAAATATCCGAGGTTAACGGTATTGAAAAAATTACCGAAACTTACGAAGTGTTCACGGGTTACCGGGGTTAGAAAGTACCGAACTTTACGAAGTGTTCGGTAGGTGGTTATTAAGCACAGAATTAACACCAAGAAAATACCGGTACCGCGTTTGTGGACCGAGGTATACCGTTACCGGGGTATATTTAGGTGGAGCGACGAATTACCGAAGTGTCAAGGTACGGTATTGAAAATACCGAACTACATTTTTTTGGTACCGGTATTTGAAATTACTGTAACTTAAGAAGGGTGGTCGTGGTTGTTTACCGGTATTGAAAATAATACGAAGACTTACGAAAAGGTCGTCGGTACGGTATGTGAAAATTTACCAAACTACCGAAGCGGTCGGGTACGGTATTGGATAATACCGAACTTACAAAAGTGTCAGGCGTACGGTATTTACGAGGGAAATTACCCCGGTTATACTTCGGTACGTACCCCTATCCGGGAATATACAAAGGTATGTTCGGTCTAGGTACGTACCGAACTTGTACGGGGGTATTTTTCGGTTAATTACGGTACCGGGACACTTCGGTAAGTCGTGATGCCCAATACGGTACCCGACAACTTCGCGTAAGTTCCGGTATTTTTTTCAATACTGTACCGGACACTTCGGGTAAGTTCGGTATATTTTTTTCAATACGTACCTGACATTCGGTACAGTTCGGTACGCCCGCCCAAATATTACCCCATGGTACGGTAATACCCCGACTCAATCACGGGCGTGTACGGTACGTTGTATCAGGGTACCGGCTCGATTACCCTACGAACACTTCAGGTAAAGTTCGCACTTTTTCAATACCGGTACAGACACTTCAGGTTAATGCTTCCGGTATTTTTCGATAACGGTACCCGACAATTTCGGGAAGTTCGTACTTTTCAATACCGGTAACCGACACTTCGGTAAGGTTCGAGTACTTGTCCGATACGGTTACCCGATACTTCGGTACAGTTCGGTACTCATAGCACCGGAACATACCCGGGTACGGTTATACCCTCGATCCACAATTACGCGCTGTGCGGTAGCGGGCCTCCGATATCGGGAATCGGGAATCGGGTATGTATGCAAATACGGATCACATTTAATGACATTTATACAGGTACCTGGTATTATTTCTTGGCAAGGCAACAGCAGTCTCTCTACATTCATGTATCCACCTGGTCCTTCGCTCTGGAGTCACACAAAACGCACTCATCTCACACACATGAACGGCTTGCAGACACAAACATAACAAATCGCTGAGAGTACAACAGCGCAAAGCGATAGATTTGAATTATAATCACCAAACGGTCGCGGCCGGTGGGTGTCGGAGGCGCCCGAGGGCGGTGCGTGTTGGCACGCTCTGCGCAGCTCGTGTAGTGGAGGAGCTCGACTGCTCACATCGATGAATAAGTACTCGTATCATTTGCATCTATTTACGAGATTCAACCGCGACATCTCGAATCCATCGCTGGCTCTAATTGTATTCAAACAGGTAATGTATCAGCAGCAGCTGCAGCCGCACTACGCGAGGTGCGCGATATATCAAAACTGTATGCGAGCTTTTCGACGTTTAGGAGATATAGGGGTATAAAACGGGCTTCAAAGCGTAGCACTCGATGCAGTTGCGCACGCTTGTTGAACTGCATCAATAACAGTAGAGCCCACAGCATGCAGCGGCATTGCCCCAAGTTCGGAAGCTTGCCTGCTTCTACCTCTGTGCTTCTTTCTGTTGTGCTCTGCTGCGGTGCTGATGCTGCTGCTAAACCCGTTGTCGATGCTACGTCCGGTTGGATGGCGCGGCAGCATATGCCTTTTCTCGTCATTGGCGCCGCATCTGTTTGCTGTTGCATTAAAGTTACAACATTATATTTAGGTATTTGTTCGGTAAAGGGTTACATACCTAAGTATCCGGTAGTTTCCTCGGTAATAACCGGTACCAGGGACACTCGGTAAGTTCGGTATTTTCATACCGCGTAACCGACACTTCGGTAAGTTCGGTTTACTTTCAATACCGGTACTCGAACTTCTGTTAAGTTTCAGTATTTTCAAATACCGGTACCTGGACAACTTCGGTAAGTTCGGTCGCCTCACTAAATGTACCCCGGGTACCGGTATACCCTCGTCACAATTTACGGCCGGTACCGGTATTTTTCTCGGTCAGTGTTGCGTAATACTACGACACTTCGGTAAGTTCGGTACCCGGCTCGATACCCTAACGAACCACTTCGGTAATGTTCGGTATTTTTCAATACCGGCTACGGAACACTTCGGTAAGTTCGGTACTTTTCAATTAACCGGTACCCGGAGCACTCCGGTAGGTTCGGTACGCAGACCAACAAATATACCCCCAGGTCGGATATTACCCTACCGAACTTGCCTTTGATGATACCCATAAAAATGTGACAGTGATTCGAAGCGGACAGGGCAACAACAAGATTCGCAGGCAACAGCGAAAGAAAACGCAATGCTGGACGCGCCAATCCCAACCACGTTAGCAATCGGTAGCACGGTTTAGGCAAGCAGCACCAGCTCAGCAAGAACAGCAGAAAACACAGCAGGCAGAGGGCAAGAAGGCAAAACAGCTCAACTCGAAGTGGCATTTACAGTTTAGATCATCGGCGACCTCGCGTATAGTTGCGCTTGCAGCTGTTGGCTGGCTACATTCAAATCAGTGTTTGAATATAATAAGTAAGCAACCATGCGATTACGAGATGGTCGCACAAGTCCGTATTGTAGGCAGCATCGATTCACCGCAGCACAGGCGAGCAGTCGAAGAAGCTTCTGCCACAACACGAGTTTGCGCAGAGATTGCATGAGCACCGGTTCACGCGCGCCTCGAAACCCCACCGGCGCGAGTGGTGGAATTGTTTAGTGTTGTTTTCACAGCGTTTCATGGTGGGTGTGAATGAGGCGTTGTTGTCACTCTAGACCAAGGGGACAGGTACGTAAATGTCGAGAAGGGGACTGTTGCTGCTGCTGCCACAAATACACCCTTGTTATACTTGTTGTTTAACGATATTCATAACGTTAATGGTGTGTCTTACTTGCATGATACCGATTTCCCGGTATCGAGAGCGCACGGATCACCGCCGTATGTGCGTCGAGGTTTACCGTACGGGGGATATTTCGGGTAGGCGTACGGGAATTACCGAAGTGTCGGGTTAACGGTATGACAAAGTAAAACGACTAACGAAGGTCGGGGTATCGTATTGGAAAGTACGAAACGTACGAAGTGTCGGGTACCGGTATACGAAACAATACCGAACTTTACCGAAGTGTCGGGTAACCGGTTTATTGAAAAGACCGAGCTTACCGAAGTGGATTCTTAGAGGTATTCGAGCCCGTTACCGAACAAATACCGGGTACCCCCGGTTATTGCGAGTCAGGGAATAACGTACCTGGGCGTATAATTGGGCGGGCGTACCGACACTTTTACCGAAGTGTCGGGTACGGTATTGGACAAATTACCGAAGCTTACGAATGTGCGGACCGGTATGACTAAATTACGAACTTAACGAAGTGTCGTCGGTACGGTATTGAGGCCAATTACCGGAACTCTACTGAAGCTGTCGGTTTATTTACCGTTATTACGATAAAATTACCCCCGGATACTCGAGTACGACCCTACGACATACCTACCAAAAGCCCGTAAGACAGTCAACACTTGCTGTTGGAGGTGTGTCTTGTTAAGGAGTAGGACGGTGCTCGTTCGATAGCATGCTGTGGTCAGTTGGTAAATCGTCTAAGGCAAAACAAAAATAAGCCCCCCCCCCCCGCTTACATAAATATAATTATATTTATATAACGTTGGGTTGGCGCGGTGGCAACGACGCTGTAAAACCACGCCACGTCGCTGCGTGAGCTACGACAACCAGAGGCATGCGTTTTTTTGTATATTTTTTGGCGGTCAACCAACAGCTGGCGGTCGAGTCAGGATCAAATTTTGTGCGCGGTAGAGAACGCCTTTGTTCGTCACAGTAGGGAATGAGTCTTTCACGTAGTGTTAATGTAGGTAAGGACCCGTCCGTCGAGCAGTTACATAGTAAACCATGCTGTCTCCGGAAGTGGCACACACCAAGAAATTAATTAATCATTGGCTGTTCGTCCTATGCAAGTCCGCTCAGGCAGCGGTTCTTAGCAAGGATGCCAGCTCACCTCTGGGCGACTGCGCCCAATACCCCACGGCGTTTCGCGCTTGGTGCAAGCAATGTCTGCCTGGTTGGTGAAAACCCAACGCGCTCCGTCCCGGCATTGTAGGGATGCGAGGGTCTATGGTCATATGACTACGGCCGTGCACAACATGAGTACCCCCCCCCCCCCCTTAAGACAGCCTCAGAGGCGGTTCTTAGCAGGATGCAGCTCACCCTCCTGCGACTCGCCCAATACCTCACGGCGCTTCGCGCTTGGTGCAAGCAATGTGTGCCTGGTTGGTGAAAACCCAACGTTCTCCGTCCCGGCATTGTAGGGATGCGAGGGTCTATGGTCATATGACTACAGCCGTGCACGACATGAGTACTCCCCCCCCCTCAAGACAGCAGTCCCGTTTTGGCGACAATTGGGGGCAAATTACTTGGAAATAGACTCAGATACATGTTTCTTGGACAGCAGTAGTGCAGTACTCAAAGAGTTAGCCCCTTCAGACCCGCAACCGCGTTTTTGGGGCAATCTACTTGATAATTACAGCAGTGCAGCATTTCTTGCAGTACATATCATAGGTTATACGAAGATCATGATCAAACCGGAAACCTGGAAATCGACTGCTATTTACGAGTTGTGTGTGTAGTGAAATACAATAATATGTGTGGTATGCCAGGTATGGTATGTGATACAAGCTGTCCTCGACACCGTTGTGGTACACATCGAATCATGGACATGGGCTCCAGCCACTGACGTTGTATGATATATCATACGGAGCGTACAATATGACCGCGACATTTCATCACATACGCGCTACTCGTGCAGCAGTTGATCATGCCCGAAGGACATTTAAACGAGATCCGCGACATCGTATCATATCATATGATATGCGATATGTACACAGAGAGGTTGTTTTGTTTGTATTCATTCATATACGATCACTCTGGGGTATGTTATTCCGTAGTGCCGAATACACAAAATATACCATTTACGTTTTTTAATAGGGTGGGTGGGAGGATGGCGCAAGGGGCATGTATGTGGGATGAGGGGGGGGGGGGGGGAGCAGGGGGCTGTTTTTTGTTGCGCCTGTTACTACTGTAGGATGTCTGCGGTGTAGTCAGTGTCAGTGTCAGAAGTTGTGATAGTTTAGTGCCTTCCTGCTCTGATCGCCTGATCCGAGTATTTGCCGACGGATGATATGCATGCATCGGACAGATGAGACCCCCCTTTCGCGATCTAACTATTTTGGGACAGATGGATTTCTGGTTTCACATATTACTACAGCAGTAGTATCATTTATGTATCAAACCTATAGGTATTATTTACAAGTTTGGAGTTCTAGGGCAGAAAATCGATTCCCACTTGGATTATCTATTACGGGGTGGGCTAATGTAGTAAATAGGACCTACGGTACACACTAATACCTATATATTTAACTTGTTTTACGAACAATATTTGGTCCTGTTTACTATGGCCCCCCGTAAATATGTATTTTAAAGAGTGTCTGTTCCCGATCTTGTACATATATTATCTTCACAGTAGTGTCATACCTGGTATTCATAGCTCATGTTGACTGGTTGGAACCCGAACAACCTGCATGACCTGGGACATGTTCACTGCATATCTTTCGAGTTGCATTGCCAGACAAGCCTCATTATCTCTACCAATAACCCCTGTTTTGTTCGTTACTCCATTAGCATAGGCCATTACGTCGTCTACGTACAAAACTACCCTTTCCTGGGGCTGGATCCGTACAACAGTAGTAGTGAACAGATCCTGCTCAACACCCCATAGCGGCAGGCTGTCGTAGGAGCTGTAGATGATCTAGCACTCTAGATGGATAGATCATGATCTGTCCCAGATGTGCCAGTTTTGCAAGGTGGGATCTGTGTGCCACGGCTCTTTGCGCACACGTGTGCGTGCCGAGTGGGACCTGGACTGCTGCCGTACGGCTCTTGCAGAAGTCTTGTAGCTATATATGCATGCTACGGTATAGGTGATGCGCCATGTATTTTTGTGAGGGTGGTCACCGTAGGAGCTCTATGCTAATAGTAAGTCAAAAACTGATTTCGGGGGGAAATAAAAGTGCTATCATATACCTGGTATACCCGATGAACTATCCCATGGCCAAAGTAGGAAATGAACAATATTCCATACCTGGTACACAATAATGAAATTCGGGCGATTTTGGGTTAACCCTCTGTAGGACTGCAGTCCCGTTTTGGGGACAAACCACTCTAATTCCAAGTATATTTTCCCCAAAGTGGGACTCCAGTCCTTTAAGGGTTCGTCTTTCAGAAAATGGTTTCAGCCAAAAGGTGCTACCTATCGTAGCAAGTGCCTAAGCGGAACATGTAAGGTATCCACGTGCCGAGCGCGACTTGTACTGCCGTACGGCTCTCTTGCAGAAATCTTACAGCGGAACATGTAAGGTATCTAGTGACACTACAAGTACATGATCTACAGCCAGTGGATCATGTAGTAGATGCAGTACATGATTTGCCTGGTGTGTGGAACTGGGATATATACCCGAATTGTCGAGCAAGCTCTCTATATACCCTACCCAAAGAACCGTTTCGAGATAAAAAGGCACACGGAACGCTAACCCTAAGTACGTGTAGCGCGTAGGCGGCTTGCCCCAAAAATGAGCACATTCAGAGCAGATTAACTTTATGCGCGCCAGAGTGCGTGGCGTTCTCAGGTTGCCATGTCGGGCAGGTGTCATGACTCGACGAAAAGACACGCATGTGGCCCTGATAGAGCTCAAGGCCCCGAATATCGCTCAACTAACCCCACTTGCTCCGTCTCGAAAGGGATGCGTGGTCAATGGCCACCTGACTTAAGGTAATCAACAAATGAGTATCCCCCCCCCCCCCCCCTACTGGTGGGCCTAGCAATCGTGAAAACACCAACGTGCTCAGCCCCCCCCTCCCCCCGCCCCGCCCCCTCCCAACCCCTCCCCCCCCTTCCCCCCCCCACCCGCCTCCCGGCTTGTCAGGGAGTGCGAGGGTCTATGGTCATACGACTACGCGTGCACGATATGAAGATACACCCCCCCAGCCGACTTTCGTCTCGGAAAGCGGATGCGCACGTGGTCAATGGCACGAAATGACTAAGCCAAGGACAACAAAGATGGAGTTACGCCCCCCCCCCCCCCCGCGCGCGCCCCCGCCCGCATGCAACCGCTGGGACTGACCGGAAACCGACCACTGCCGTGTTTTGCGTGATGGTTTCCATTATTTGGAAAGGCGGAGAGGCTAAGGCTCGAGGTGGAGAAGGAGCAGCTCATACTGCAGGCAGCCAAAGTGCAGGATAAGGAGGTATGCGTATACTACAGTATAGTGTACCACGCTGTCCCTAAATTTAAGCACATTTTCTACATTAATATTCAATAACAAACGTGATTATATGTCGGGACAGAGTGGAATAGGGTATGGCGTGCTTTGTGTCCATGATTTGTGTCTGTGTTTTATAGAGTAGGGAGGCTTGTATGTTGTGTATTGTGTACCAGGTGGCGCAGTGTGGAGATATTCATATACATGTTACTTATTTACTGGTACTGTGTACCGTGGTACGGGGTATTGTGCGCTGTGTTTCCATGATTTGTGCCTTGTATGTTGTCAAGTACCAGGCATTGTGGGTGGCGTGTGCTGTTGTCGTTAGTTGTGTCTTGTGTCGTATGGAATAGGGTAGCCTGTGTATGGCGAATTACGTAGTGTGTGCCATGTGTCAACGATTTGGGTCTGTGGGTTGTATGGGATAGGGACGCCTGTATGTTCAGTATCGTGTACCATGACTTGTGTCCGTGTTTTATCGGAACATGAGGCATGCATGTTGCGTACTGTGTATGTGTAAGGCCTACAGTAGTGTGTGCTATGAGTGTGTCCACGATTTGTGTCTGCGTTGTATACAAAAGTCAAGCGTGTATGCCGTGTATACCAGGTGTTGTGTATGGCGTAGTGTGTGATGTGTGTCAACGTTTTGTGTTTTGTGTTGTGGTGTCTGGTATGGGACAGAGAGGTCTGTATATTGTGTGCTGTGTATGGCGTACCCTTTGTGTGTGCTCTGTGTCAATGTTTTGCGTCTGGGTGTTCTATAGGAAAAGGTGGCCTGCTTGTTGGGTATTGTGTGCCAGGTACTGAAGTACTGCGTAGTGTGGGCTGTGTGTCCCATGATTGTTTCGACGCCGGTGTACGTGTTGTATGTTCGCCACCACTACCACTACCACCACCACCACCGCCACAACCACCGCCACCGCCACCCCCCACCGGGCTCTCTCTCCAAGCGCCACTCTAACGCAACAGCCCTCCCGCCGCCCCGCTCCTTCTCTTGTTCCTCCTCACCGCCGTGGGCCGCGGGTTCCCCTCCCCCATGGTGCGTGTAAACATGTGTGTGTGTGCAGGCGTTGGAGCGCCGGCAAGACGCGCTGATTGCCAGCTTGCGTGGGCTGCACGGGCGAGACGAGGAGCTCAAGGCGGTGGTCAAGCGAGAGCTCAAGAGGGTGCGTCTTCCATTGTAATTCATTCACAGATGCAGTATTAGCTACGGGGGATGTATTGTTATTACGGAGGACCACAATAAATAGGGCCAAATATTGTTCGTAAAAGTGGATAAATATATAGGTTTTTGTGTGCGCCGTAGGTCTTACTTACTATGGTCCCCCGTAATAGTATTAATCAGAGTAAATATGGGGCACCCTGGTTGTCTAGCTCACGCAGCGAGTGGCGTGTTTTACAGCGTCGTTGCCAACCGACGCCAACCCAACCTGGGGGGGGTGGAGAAATGGTAGGGGGGTAGGATGGAGGGGGGCAGCGGGAGGGAAAGAGGGGTGGCGGGTGGTGGTGGTTGGTGAGGGGGGGGGGGTTATTCTGCAGCGAGAGGGCCGGTCGTTAAGGGGTATTTAGAGTGTGGAGACGCGCGTGTTTGGTTACATTGATAATGGAAGTTTTTTCCCTTTTTTTTTGTCAAAGTTCATGTTTGTTGTATCAAAGGTCAAAAGTGTGTTTACGGTAGTCACGGCAGCAAAACGAGAGCAACCACCCCTGCTGCCGTGGGTGGTTACAGCAGTGTACCAGCACCGATTTGCCCCAGGCTGACAAGCAGCGTGCATGCCGTCCGGGCGTGTACTATAAAGCGTTTGGTGCGGCGTTCTCTATACGTGTGTTTGTTTTTTGCCTGTTTCGTCGTCGTGTTAGAGCATGTATCGCCCTCATGATGGGTCTCTCTTCATGCAGACTCCCTTTGTTCGTCTCCACCTCTGCCCTTTGCCTGAAGCCCCCTCAGTGTTTTTTCTTCCTTCACCCTAAGCCCCAACTCTGACCCAGACCGTAATAAGCCCAACCACAACTGAGACCCCACTCCCAACCCAGCCCCCAACTCCATCCCCGAGCCCCCAATTACAACGCCGACTTAATATATTCCCTAACGCTAACCCAACCTCAAACTCTGTCCCTTCACCCCCCATCCGTTGTTTCGTGGCGCCGTTGTGTCTCGTGCGTGTGTTAGAGAGAGCTTGGACAGGGTGGAGGAGATTGAGAAGGCAACGAGGGCACGAGCTGCGGCGCAGGCGTTGGTGCAGGTGCGTGCGTCATCAGCTACGGCTGCTGCTGCTGCTGCTGTAGAAAATGTTGTAGTATATGCATACCACTCTTCGTCTTCTTACGGCCGAGAAGCGCATGACAGATCTCTGTCCCCATCCTTATAGGCAAGTATTAGTGAAAATCCTTGCCCCTTCAGACGCCCGTTCACGATGATCTCTCGATCTGTCCCCTATGTACCACTGGCTGAGTCAGTCCGTAGCCAATATAGTGCCGTCAAAATCTACCAGTATATACTGGATTGCAGCAGTATACTACTGTTTCTCCTCCATCTCTTCTCTTCTCTTCCGAAACGCATTATATGGAGTTCCGCTCTATAATATGGCGTGTTTCTTGGACATGTGTAATATAACAATACTATCTAATATACTGGCCGGGTCTATCAGTAGATTGCTGAAATACTGTCGAATGTACTGGCGGGGTCCATCAATAGATCACTGGTACTGCCAGTACATACTGTGCCAGTGCCGAGCCCTACCGTTTGTATGTTGATATAAAAGCAAAACGGCCCTTGTAATTTAGGTGCGGCTTGGCACATCTGTAGCTCTTGCAGGCCAATGTACGTCCTTGACGGATTGGGTCTGTTGATTCCTGGAGGTTTCAATTTTCAACTTTTTGGGATTTCAATTTTCCGTTTTTTTTTTTTGTTCTTTTTTTTTTTCTCTCCTTTGTTTTGCACGTACTCTGACGTATGTACCACTCTTTTTTTGTGTTTCCTCTTTTTTTTTCATGTTCCTTCTGTTTTTCGAAACTCTTATTTTTTCGGTTGTGCGATACTCGATCGTCGTTCTTATCGCTAACAGCATCTGTTACACTTATACATGGCATATATGGTATAGTGTAAGACGCACCTCTCGATAACGGCCTCTAACCTCTCTATGTACCCCCCATCCCCTCTCCCCACATCGATGCGTTTTTTCGGCATGCTACAGGGCGAACCGGTATGCAGTACGAGGCAGTAGTAGTCCCTCTATGTATAGTGCCGGTATGCGCCAGCCAACAACCCCAGCACTATAGCGGCAGCCGGGACTACTACTACTATTCCGCGCACTGACTTGCCCCACTGGTTAATCCCATCTGTGCAAAGCAACTCCACGATAGCGGGCAACCGGCACTACCCAGCCGGCACTGTAGAGGAACCATTGCTGTGCTACGAAAACCAAGGTAGTAGTATTGGACAGACCAGCTTACGGTATGCCTCGGCGCCCTTCCCCCTAGGAGGCCCCGGTGCCCCCCCCCTCCCTCCCCTTCCCCCTCTGTATCGAAGGGGATGCGTGGTCGTTGGTCAAATGACTAAGGCAAGCAACAAATGAGTACGCCCCCCCCCTCCCCCCTCCGTCTCGAAAGGGATGCGCGGTCGTTGGTCAAATGACTAAGGCAAGCAACATATGAATACCCCCCCCACCCCTCCCCCCCTGCCCCCGTTCTATGATGTTATCCTTGTGGCCAGATCAATGCTGACTTGTTCATGAGGTTGGCGGATGTCGCCGAGCTCGCCTCAGAAGTGGAAGAAAGGTAGGTAGTGCAGTAGGTAGTGCAGTAGGTAGTACAGTACGTGGTACAATAGGCAGGGGCCCCTTTTAAGGGACCTTACGTGTGTTCGTTGTGTATGCCGCCCCCTCCGTCTCGAAAGGGATGCGTGGTCAATGGTCAAATGACTAAGGCAAGCAACAAACGAATACCCCCCCCCCCCTTCCTCTTGTTTCGAAGAATAACGATAACGCCTCGGAAGAGGTTTCTCAGGGTGCGTGTTATCTTGCGTGTCGATATACTTGAAGTATATATATACAGCACGTAGGTAGGCTCTTTTTAAGGGACCCCTACTGTGACTGTACGTAGTGCATTCGAGGTTGGAGGTCCCTTATATACCGTCGTTCCTTATCAGAGTTGGTACCGGCCCCTTAAAACCAATCAGTATATAGTGGGGGCTAAAACGGTGCGCAGAAATTTGGGATCCCTCAGCGGTGGCGTGCCGGTATGTGCCAGCCTCGAAAAACCGGCACTACCAGGTATGTACTGCGGCAACCGGGACTATTCCGGGTGGGGGGGATATGTAGGTTTTGTGTACTTGTGTCCCCATGGTTTTTGTGTTGATTGTCTTGTTGCCCTCTTTTGGGTTCGTTTGCGTTTCGTAATAGTAAACGAGAACATCTCATACGTAATCCTAACCAAAAATGGAGCGCAAGCCTACTTGGGGAAATATACCAGGTACATGGTTTTTCGGGTCCCTCAGTGCAGTACGTAGTGCCGCTGTGTGCCAGACCCGAAAAACCGGCACTATGTACTACGGCAACCGGCACTATTCCGGATTGAGGACTATATATGTTTTAGTATGAGCGCGGCAAAGCTTCTGAAGTCTGGCATTCGCGACGTCCTAACATATACATACCCCAGGTACCAGGTATAATACACACATTCGGAAATGTTAACCGGCACTATCCCGGATTGGGGAATATATAGGTTTTAGTATGGAAATGACAAAATGGTCCAGCCGAGACACCGGCACTAACGCGCCAAAAACAGGCGTTACTGCGGCAACCGGCACTACTCAACGGTCACTATTTAACCGGCACTACTGACGCGTGCTGCGATAGAGGTATTAACACTACTGTTTGGCTGAAACGTTTTGGGAACGGCGGGGCTCCTTTATCATATATGCCCTAAATCGTCGGAATTTTCCCGGAATTTTCTATCTTCGTGTGATGCAATATATGTCGTAATACTTCGTATACTTAATATTGTAAGTCATGGGATTGTTCCATCTGTTTTTGGTTTTGAGGTACGGAGCTTTTTCTCGGGTGATCAAATCACCCTCAGAAGAAAGAAAGAAAGAAAGAAAGAAAGAAACGGTGCATGTGTCCACCGTAGCATGTGTGTACTGTACTATATTATACATACGTGTCACAATGTCGGCAAGACTATCATATCAGCCCGCCTCTGCTCACATGCGCCCCCCGCGGCTCTTGTCGTGTTGATCCTGCCCTGCCCTGCCCCTGCCCTGCCCTGACCTGACCGGACCTGCAGGGACAGCTTGGTGGCACTGAGCGAAGACATCATGCGGGCGGTGGACTCGGTGGATAAGGGCACGGCGCTCAAGGTGTCAAGAGCGATCAAGTGAGGCCCGGAAAAATGCGGTCGGAGTGGTCGAGTGGGGGGGCGGCCGCGAGAGGGCAGGGTGTATCATAGGGGGGGACACGTGTACTCGATATTCATACATGGCCGTAGACGTATGACCATACACCCTCGTATTCGGG
>MEHQ01002360.1:66828-93938 GCA_008828725.1 Saccharina japonica | reverse complement strand
GTTGGTGAGGGGGGGGGGGTTATTCTGCAGCGAGAGGGCCGGTCGTTAAGGGGTATTTAGAGTGTGGAGACGCGCGTGTTTGGTTACATTGATAATGGAAGTTTTTTCCCTTTTTTTTGTTTGTCAAAGTTCATGTTTGTTGTATCAAAGGTCAAAAGTGTGTTTACGGTAGTCACGGCAGCAAAACGAGAGCAACCACCCCTGCTGCCGTGGGTGGTTACAGCAGTGTACCAGCACCGATTTGCCCCAGGCTGACAAGCAGCGTGCATGCCGTCCGGGCGTGTACTATAAAGCGTTTGGTGCGGCGTTCTCTATACGTGTGTTTGTTTTTTGCCTGTTTCGTCGTCGTGTTAGAGCATGTATCGCCCTCATGATGGGTCTCTCTTCATGCAGACTCCCTTTGTTCGTCTCCACCTCTGCCCTTTGCCTGAAGCCCCCTCAGTGTTTTTTCTTCCTTCACCCTAAGCCCCAACTCTGACCCAGACCGTAATAAGCCCAACCACAACTGAGACCCCACTCCCAACCCAGCCCCCAACTCCATCCCCGAGCCCCCAATTACAACGCCGACTTAATATATTCCCTAACGCTAACCCAACCTCAAACTCTGTCCCTTCACCCCCCATCTGTTGTTTCGTGGCGCCGTTGTGTCTCGTGCGTGTGTTAGAGAGAGCTTGGACAGGGTGGAGGAGATTGAGAAGGCAACGAGGGCACGAGCTGCGGCGCAGGCGTTGGTGCAGGTGCGTGCGCCATCAGCTACGGCTGCTGCTGCTGCTGCTGTAGAAAATGTTGTAGTATATGCATACCACTCTTCGTCTTCTTACGGCCGAGAAGCGCATGACAGATCTCTGTCCCCATCCTTATAGGCAAGTATTAGTGAAAATCCTTGCCCCTTCAGACGCCCGTTCACGATGATCTCTCGATCTGTCCCCTATGTACCACTGGCTGAGTCAGTCCGTAGCCAATATAGTGCCGTCAAAATCTACCAGTATATACTGGATTGCAGCAGTATACAACTGTTTCTCCTCCATCTCTTCTCTTCTCTTCCGAAACGCATTATATGGAGTTCCGCTCTATAATATGGCGTGTTTCTTGGACATGTGTAATATAACAATACTATCTAATATACTGGCCGGGTCTATCAGTAGATTGCTGAAATACTGTCGAATGTACTGGCGGGGTCCATCAATAGATCACTGGTACTGCCAGTACATACTGTGCCAGTGCCGAGCCCTACCGTTTGTATGTTGATATAAAAGCAAAACGGCCCTTGTAATTTAGGTGCGGCTTGGCACATCTGTAGCTCTTGCAGGCCAATGTACGTCCTTGACGGATTGGGTCTGTTGATTCCTGGAGGTTTCAATTTTCAACTTTTTGGGATTTCAATTTTCCGTTTTTTTGTTTGTTCTTTTTTTTTTCTCTCCTTTGTTTTGCACGTACTCTGACGTATGTACCACTCTTTTTTTGTGTTTCCTCTTTTTTTTTCATGTTCCTTCTGTTTTTCGAAACTCTTATTTTTTCGGTTGTGCGATACTCGATCGTCGTTCTTATTATCGCTAACAGCATCTGTTACACTTATACATGGCATATATGGTATAGTGTAAGACGCACCTCTCGATAACGGCCTCTAACCTCTCTATGTACCCCCCATCCCCTCTCCCCACATCGATGCGTTTTTTCGGCATGCTACAGGGCGAACCGGTATGCAGTACGAGGCAGTAGTAGTCCCTCTTATGTATAGTGCCGGTATGCGCCAGCCAACAATCCCAGCACTATAGCGGCAGCCGGGACTACTACTACTATTCCGCGCACTGACTTGCCCCACTGGTTAATCCCATCTGTGCAAAGCAACTCCACGATAGCGGGCAACCGGCACTACCCAGCCGGCACTGTAGAGGAACCATTGCTGTGCTACGAAAACCAAGGTAGTAGTATTGGACGGACCAGCTTACGGTATGCCTCGGCGCCCTTCCCCCNTGTAGCCCCCGAGCCTGCTGGGCACCCACCCGGCATGCAGGGGTATCGACATACCAGGTACAGTATCAATCTTTCGATGCGTCGTATCGAGCGTGTTTTGCCCTACATTCCGTGTTTTTTATGCAGATACTCCACACGAAAGCTTCGATGTACAACAGTACGGCACAGTTCGGTATCAAATATTGAAATCGTTCCTATCGATTTGTTTTTATTTTTTGGTGTTTTTGGTATTGTATGTACATATAAAACCCGTAAGTACGCGCGGTCGAAGTATCACACTCAGCGTGCAAACATGATTTTCGACGAAATCCTCGATCTCTCAGCTGTTTTTTTTTTTTTTTTAATTTTTATGAATATATATTGAACTCGATTATCGTTCGATGTCCAACGCACAGTCGATACTTGAGTAGACCGACCGACCGACCGACGGATGGATCGACCGTTTCAAATCCGTGCGCGCGCCCGACGGCTGATGGAGAGCAGATCAACTTCCACCGCTGCGTGCTGGACGAGTGCCAGGAGATCAAGGTGGCGACCACTAAGATCGCCAAGATGTGCCATCAGGTGAGTGAGCGCGCGCGTGTGTCCATGGCTTGTGTGCTAGTTGTTGGTGTTGGTATTGTTGTTTTGTGGTGGTGGTGGTGGTGTTTTGTGGTGGTGTTGGTGGTGGCGGTTCTGGTAGTGTTGGTGTTGATGGTGGTACTGGTGTTGGGGATGTTGGTGGCGTAGGTTTGATGGCGTTGCAGGTGTCAATGATGTTGGTGGTGGTACTGATATTGATGGTGGTATTGGTGTTTGACGGGGATTAGTGGTGTTGGTGTTGGTGGTGTTGGTGTTGATATCGTGGTGGTGGTACTGTTGGTGGTGTTGGTGTCGGTAATATCGTTGTGGTGGTGGGCGTAGTGTCAGTGGTGTTGGTGTGGTTAGATTTCGGTTGTGTTGTGTTGTATTGTATTGTGTTGTGACTAACTATACATTGTCTTGTTCGGTCGGGTCTGGTCTTGCCTTGCCTTGTCTTGTTTGGCATGTTTTTGTTTCCTCCTTGTAGGAGGAACGTCTTCGGAGGAAACGTCTTCGGAGGAAACGTCTTCGGTCGGTTCTTAACGACATTGTTATGTTATGCTACCCTATTTTGACAATTTTAACATTTTTATACGTACTCTCTTTCAACATTTCAGTTTTTCGGTGTTTTGAACTATTGATGTTCCGTTTTTTTGTCACCGACCCTTTTTGACACGATTTCGAAACGCAGAAGTTCGCCGTTGTTTCTTTCACTTTCACTTTTTTTCTTTTTTTTTTTTCTTTTTTTCACTTTTTTCACTTTTTTCACTTCTGGTTTTGTGCTACGTAGCGATGTCTGCCTGGTCGGTGAAACCCCGACGTGCTCCGTCCCGGCATTGTAGGGATGTCAGGGTCTTTGGTCATCGATTCATGATAATGAGTACTGTACACCCTCCCGCCCCCGCCTCCCGTTATTTCCGCTTTCGTGTTGTCATTTTCTAAAGCACCGTTAGGGCTGAAGATTCAGGGGGTTTCCAGCAGATATTAAGGCGGTATTTGGACCTAGAAATAGGAGACTTTACTGCTAAGTTACCGATATTTTCATGTTTTGCTACGTGCCCCTGACTTGTGTTCCAGCCCCCCCCACAATTCTCCACTTTCTTATTTTTCTTGGTGAGTGAAACATCGTTGGCGCTGAAAGTCCAGGATGTTTCCAATATACACTCAAGCGTTACTTACCAGGGATATAGGGGACACACCTCCACATTACGGGAGACTTTCACCCCACAAAAATTGCGGGAAACCTTCCTGTTCCACCTCTTAACAATATATTACCGCTGATACATATGATATGACTTCCCGACCGCCCCACCCACCCCACGTTTTTTTTTTTTCTTTGTTGGCTATAATTTTCTTGTTTTGTGAAGCACCGTCGGCGCTGACGGGATGCCGGTGCTACCGGACGTGATGAACGTCATGTTCCTCCCTCTGTGGGTGCCGACGTCCCTCCTGAAGTTCGTGGGATCCGCTCCGGCACTCCTGGACGGCGACATCGAAGCCATTAAAAACGAGGTGCGTTAGGTTTCTCTCGTCCCTCCCCCCCCCCCCCCCCCCCCCCCCCCAGAGAAGTTTGGGGGGGTACAAGACAAAAGTAAAAGAAAAGAGAGAAAGAAGAGCAAAGGCTCGTAGCGTTGAGAAAGAAAGTAGAAGCGACGGAACACTTAAGATGTATATGGGGCGTTAGGTTTATCTCGGCCCCCCTCCCCCTTCGCCGCGCTCCTCTTCCCGACTCAAGAGGTTACGATTTTTACTCTCGTGCCTTATTTTGTATCTATTTATTCTCCAAGTTATGTATTTATGGTGTTGGTTTGGGTTGGGTTGGGTTGGATTGTGTTGGGTTCGGCTCGGTTCGGTTGGGCTGGGTTGGGTTGGATAAGGTTGGTAGCCTACGTAGCATATTGTATTGTTCATCATGTTGCGTACATATCATACAATCAGTTTTCGGAGATATCGATTTTCGGAAAGGTTAAGACCTCCTCAGGAAGCTTCCAATAGTGAAATCTTACACACGTCTGACAGATGACGACCTACTGTTGTGTACACTGTGTGTTGTGTCCACTGTGTGTTGTGTCCACTGTGTGTTGTGTCCACTGTGTGTTGTGTCGGCGAGAAATTACAGAGCATTTTGCTGTGCGTGTGTTGTGTCGGCGTGATGGCAGAATGATGGGAGACGTCCGCAAGAAGCTGCCGAAGGAGCTGAAGGAGGACGCGATGGCCTTCCGAAACAGCATCACCTTCGACTTGATCGCCGTCAACAAGGCAGCCAGGGTGGAGAACAAGGAGAGGGCTCTCGAGGTAATGCTACGCATACTGGTAAATATTGTGTTGCTTATCGTATCAAATAATTCGATATATGGTACACAGGTGTGTATTATAACATCGAACTTCGATACCAGTAAACCAGTAGATGGTGTCGAACGCGCTTTGCTGACAAGAAGTGGAGAACATGGAGAGAGCTCTCGAGGTGGTTCAGCCGCCGGTGCGCCCACTTTTTTTTTTATCGTACTGTCGTTGTTTGAGCACCTGTATTGTACGAGTAGCGTTCTGTGTCTGTTTATATAAAACATCCGTTGTACATAGTGTGAATATTTATAGTAGTAGTAGTAGTAGTAGCAGCAGCAGCAGCAGCAGTAGTAGTAGTAATAGTATTGGTAGTAATTGACGCTCTATACGAAGGGGGGGGGCGACGAAGGAGAGGGGAGGAGCAAGAGAAGGACGTCAGAGCAGGCAGGGGTGGGGGGGGGGGCGGAGGGGGGTGCCTTGGCTGTGTTTTGTGGTGGTGTTGGTGGTGGCGGTTCTGGTAGTGTTGGTGTTGATGGTGGTACTGGTGTTGGGGATGTTGGTGGCGTAGGTTTGATGGCGTTGCAGGTGTCAATGATGTTGGTGGTGGTACTGATATTGATGGTGGTATTGGTGTTTGACGGGGATTAGTGGTGTTGGTGTTGGTGGTGTTGGTGTTGATATCGTGGTGGTGGTACTGTTGGTGGTGTTGGTGTCGGTAATATCGTTGTGGTGGTGGGCGTAGTGTCAGTGGTGTTGGTGTGGTTAGATTTCGGTTGTGTTGTGTTGTATTGTATTGTGTTGTGACTAACTATACATTGTCTTGTTCGGTCGGGTCTGGTCTTGCCTTGCCTTGTCTTGTTTGGCATGTTTTTGTTTCCTCCTTGTAGGAGGAACGTCTTCGGAGGAAACGTCTTCGGAGGAAACGTCTTCGGTCGGTTCTTAACGACATTGTTATGTTATGCTACCCTATTTTGACAATTTTAACATTTTTATACGTACTCTCTTTCAACATTTCAGTTTTTCGGTGTTTTGAACTATTGATGTTCCGTTTTTTTGTCACCGACCCTTTTTGACACGATTTCGAAACGCAGAAGTTCGCCGTTGTTTCTTTCACTTTCACTTTTTTTCTTTTTTTTTTTTCTTTTTTTCACTTTTTTCACTTTTTTCACTTCTGGTTTTGTGCTACGTAGCGATGTCTGCCTGGTCGGTGAAACCCCGACGTGCTCCGTCCCGGCATTGTAGGGATGTCAGGGTCTTTGGTCATCGATTCATGATAATGAGTACTGTACACCCTCCCGCCCCCGCCTCCCGTTATTTCCGCTTTCGTGTTGTCATTTTCTAAAGCACCGTTAGGGCTGAAGATTCAGGGGGTTTCCAGCAGATATTAAGGCGGTATTTGGACCTAGAAATAGGAGACTTTACTGCTAAGTTACCGATATTTTCATGTTTTGCTACGTGCCCCTGACTTGTGTTCCAGCCCCCCCCTTCCACCCCCCCCCCCCACAATTCTCCACTTTCTTATTTTTCTTGGTGAGTGAAACATCGTTGGCGCTGAAAGTCCAGGATGTTTCCAATATACACTCAAGCGTTACTTACCAGGGATATAGGGGACACACCTCCACATTACGGGAGACTTTCACCCCACAAAAATTGCGGGAAACCTTCCTGTTCCACCTCTTAACAATATATTACCGCTGATACATATGATATGACTTCCCGACCGCCCCACCCACCCCACGTTTTTTTTTTTTCTTTGTTGGCTATAATTTTCTTGTTTTGTGAAGCACCGTCGGCGCTGACGGGATGCCGGTGCTACCGGACGTGATGAACGTCATGTTCCTCCCTCTGTGGGTGCCGACGTCCCTCCTGAAGTTCGTGGGATCCGCTCCGGCACTCCTGGACGGCGACATCGAAGCCATTAAAAACGAGGTGCGTTAGGTTTCTCTCGTCCCTCCCCCCCCCCCCCCCCCCCCAGAGAAGTTTGGGGGGGTACAAGACAAAAGTAAAAGAAAAGAGAGAAAGAAGAGCAAAGGCTCGTAGCGTTGAGAAAGAAAGTAGAAGCGACGGAACACTTAAGATGTATATGGGGCGTTAGGTTTATCTCGGCCCCCCTCCCCCTTCGCCGCGCTCCTCTTCCCGACTCAAGAGGTTACGATTTTTACTCTCGTGCCTTATTTTGTATCTATTTATTCTCCAAGTTATGTATTTATGGTGTTGGTTTGGGTTGGGTTGGGTTGGGTTGGGTTGGGTTGGGTTGGGTTGGGTTGGGATGGGATGGGATGGGATGGATGGGCTGGGCTGGCTGGGCTGGGCTGGCTGGCATCGGGGCTGGCTGGGCTTGGGCGCTGGGCTGGCTGGGCTGGGCTGGGCCTTAGGGCTGGGCTGGGCTGGGTTGGGTTGGGCTGGGCTGGGCTGGTTTTCGGAAAGGTTAAGACCTCCTCAGGAAGCTTCCAATAGTGAAATCTTACACACGTCTGACAGATGACGACCTACTCTGTTGTGTCGTGTGTGTGTTGTGTCCACTGTGTGTTGTGTCCACTGTGTGTTGTGTCCACTGTGTGTTGTGTCGGCGAGAAATTACAGAGCATTTTGCTGTGCGTGTGTTGTGTCGGCGTGATGGCAGAATGATGGGAGACGTCCGCAAGAAGCTGCCGAAGGAGCTGAAGGAGGACGCGATGGCCTTCCGAAACAGCATCACCTTCGACTTGATCGCCGTCAACAAGGCAGCCAGGGTGGAGAACAAGGAGAGGGCTCTCGAGGTAATGCTACGCATACTGGTAAATATTGTGTTGCTTATCGTATCAAATAATTCGATATATGGTACACAGGTGTGTATTATAACATCGAACTTCGATACCAGTAAACCAGTAGATGGTGTCGAACGCGCTTTGCTGACAAGAAGTGGAGAACATGGAGAGAGCTCTCGAGGTGGTTCAGCCGCCGGTGCGCCCACTTTTTTTTTTATCGTACTGTCGTTGTTTGAGCACCTGTATTGTACGAGTAGCGTTCTGTGTCTGTTTATATAAAACATCCGTTGTACATAGTGTGAATATTTATAGTAGTAGTAGTAGTAGTAGTAGCAGCAGCAGCAGCAGCAGCAGTAGTAGTAGTAGTAATAGTATTGGTAGTAATTGACGCTCTATACGAAGGGGGGGGGCGACGAAGGAGAGGGGAGGAGCAAGAGAAGGACGGGGGGGGGGGGGGGGGGNNNGGGGGGGGGGGGGGGGGGGGGGGTGCTTCGTGTCATGCGTGGGCGTAGTCGTGGGACCATAGGGGAGAGTTTAGGAAGCCGTAAGCATCGAGCTAATGTCAGTGCGACCTTCCCCCGTAACCCGTTTACCAGTATATGTCATCCTTGTGCCTGGGGCCAACCGCAACGCGAACGTTTCGTGTTGTCTCCGCCTCGGCTTACGTGGTCGCGTTGGCACGCTCTCACCCCCCTGACCCTGCTGCCCTGCCTTGTCGTGTCTGTCTCCCCTCCCCTCGTCTGCGCTTGGTCAAATCAAGGTTTGCGACATCTTGGAAGGAGACATCAACCGCTTCCTTGACTTGGAAAAACGGCTTTGAGTTGCCCGGAGCTCTGGAAAGGGTTTTCATAAAATAAAAGGCACTGCTGTCATGGACGGGCTTTCTCCCTCCTCTCACCCCCCCCCCCCTTCTTTTTTTGGTGTGATGCTTTTTTTTTTTTGTTTAAGAGACTGGCCAAGCGGGCGACCCTCGTATCTTACAGCAGCAGAATAAGGCGTGCTTTGTCGTCTTGATCATCGCGGTGGGGGGAGCGTACTCATTGGTTGCTTGCCGTAGAAAAGTTGACCATTGACCACGCACGGGGGTGGGGGGGGGGGGGGGGGTACTAATTCATTGCTTGCCTTATGGTCATTGAGCCATTGACCACGCACCCCTTTCGACCTTTCGAGACGGAGCACCGTGGGGGGGGGGGGGGGGGGGGGTGGTTAGTATAGTTTCCCCTGGCTGTACAGCCTTTTTCCTGTGGGCCGCCACGCACGAGAAAAACGGTCTATAATTTAAATACAGTAGAAATTTGGAGCGACTTTTCGTTGACCGGGGAGGGGTGCTTAGCATAGTATCCCCCCCCCCAGGCGGTAAGGCCTCCTTTTTCCTGTGCGTCGCCATTGCACGAGCGAAATGGTCTAGCGATTGCGAGGGTGCTTTAGCATTAATACTAGTCCCCCCGGGTTGTACGGCCTATTTTCTATGAATTCATGTTTGCAGGAGGAGCGAATCGGTCTACTGCAAACATTAAGAGCGTGTTTAGCGGGATTCCCCCCCAAGCGTTACGGTCTCTCTCCTGTGTCCATGCGCAGAAAATCTGGACTCCGTGATTCCGGTCTTTGCGATAGGCTTGCTATAGTGTATAACTGTATTTCTACTTGAGGCCGTGTCTTGTAGAATGAGGATAGGCGGCTCGGCCCGAAGGATTAACGGCGGTCACCGCAACAGAGGCGCGTCAACAAGAAGAGACAAGCCAGCAGATTCCAGTAGTCGGTGGGCGCAACCGTTACTCTGTATTGTAGTAATATAGTAATCAGAAGCCAAAATGGACCCAAAAATCATACATCCCCCCTAATGTGTATACACGATTGCTACCTTCCTCCGCTAGTACTGCATACGTGTACGAAGCGGCTTCTGGGGTAGACCAACAGAGCGTTCGAGATATCGCGCAGTAGAGCAGTTAAGTTCCGAAGTTTTTTGTTTTGCTTTTTTTGCTTGCTTGTTCCGAGTCTGCGCGCGACGTTTTTTTCTCCCGTTTCTTTCTCATCTTTTTTGTCTGGGTCGCCTGAAGTTCTTCTTCCGCGCCCCAAAGCGTTCGAGATACGTATCGCGCTGTAATTTTCATTTTTTCGAATTTCATTTTTCATTTTTTGTTTTTGTTTTTGTTCCGGGTCTGCTGGGCGCGTGCAAGCATTACGTTAATGCCGACAACTACAGCATCAACTTAAACGATGATGATGATGATGATGATGAAACAGTCTCACTAGCTACTCGTCCGTAGGCATTTCACAAAGGACTTGATGACCAATCGGGGTCAAGATTCGCGATAAGAACCGCCGGGTCAAGAAAACGCCAAAATTTTCGGGGCTTCAAGAATCGTCTTTCAAGAATCGGGGGACTCTTAGGGCCCATATTAACGAGTACAAAATAAATTCAATTTTGGAAAAAATAGAACTCAAATTCGCTTTTCATTGGTCAACACACGCACCAGCACCAAAAATTAGGATCTTGGGGTCTAATCTTGGGGTGGTGGTGCGGGTTCTGACCAATGAAAAGCGGATTTGATTTTGTTTTTTTCAAATTGTTTTTTTTTTCTTCGGTAAAACGGGCCCTTATATAGGTGAACGAGTAAAATTCCTTTGGTTGCATATATTTATTGGGCAGCTAGCTTCCTCAGTTGTCCTGTGGACCAATAGCCGACACATGTCGCTGCGTGCGTGACCATCTAAGATGAGAGGTCAAAAGGAAGGGCCCTGGCGAAAAACTACACGGTCCGACGCACGCTACGTACACAGTAGCAGTAGAGAGGTGCACCATGTTTTTTTTCCTGAGGCTTAGTCCTCGCTCGTGAGGACCTCTATTAGGGCCCATATTAACGAATATAAAATAAATTCGATTTGGGAAAAATAAAATTCAAGTTCGCTTTTCATTGGTCAACACACGCACCAGCACCCCCCCCCAAGATCCTAATCTTAGGTGCTGGTGCGCGTGTTGACCAATAAAAAGTGGATTTGATTTTTTTTTTTCCATATTGAATTGTTTTTTTTCTTCGTTAAAACGGACCCGTATACCTCTCACCCATAAAATAATTTTGGAGGGAAGGAGAAAGGTGCTCGTATAGACCTGATGAACAATGTCATGGCCTAAGGGCCCGTTTTAACGAAGAAAACAAAAAATAAATTTGCAAAAAAAATAAAATAAAATCCGCTTTTCATTGGTCAACACACGCACCAGCACCAAAGATTAGGATCTTGGGGGGGTGCTGGTGCGTGTGTTGACCAATGAAAAGCGAATTTGAATTTTATTTTTCCCAAAATTGAATTTATTTTGTACTCGCTAATATGGGCCCTAAGTAGAAAAATGAAAAAAATTGCGACAAAAACAAAATCGGGGCTAAGGAGCCCCCTCGTCTTTCAAAAAACTTTTCACACAAAAAACTGCTACCTCTGTCCTACTGTAGTACGCGTCCCCGCGCCCCATGTCTTTCCCTGACTCCCCCACCTCGTACTCCAAATAGTCATCGACGCCTCCTTATACACCCCCCCCCGCCTCCAGCTCCCCGAGTAGCCGATGCCTCCGTTCCGTGCCCCACTGTCCCGATCCCCCCCTTCTCTCGCCCCGCCTCTACTCCTCGAGCATCAACGCCTCCATAACCCCCTCGTTTGGCTCCGTCTCGAAAGGGGTGCGTGGTCAATGATTAAGGCAGCAAAAATGAAGTACGTCCCCCCGCCCCCCACCCCTCCCGACGCCGTCTACACTCCCTCGAGTACAGACGCCTCCTTATCTGTCCCCGACCCCCCCTCCTTAGAGGCCTCCCCTAGCTCCCCTTCCCCTGGAACTCCCGCTGGCCTGTCGCCGTCGGGTGTTGGCTCTGGCTGGGTCGGTTCGTCTACGGTACCGTTCTGGTCTGCGCTGTCACCATCAGCGGGGGCGTTGGTGGTGCCACGCTTCATGTCAATCTGCGGAGAGAGTAGTTTTCGGAGGATAACCTGGGGGGGGGGGAGGAGGGGAGGGGTAGGGGGTGGTGGTGAGTGGTTGATGGGTGATGGGTGGTGGTGGTGGTGTTGGTGTTGGTGGTGGTGGTAGTGGTTGTTGTTGGTTGGTTATTGTTGTTGGTCGTTGTTGATTGTTGATTGTTGGTTGTTGGTTGTTGGTCGTTGTTGTTGTTGGTTGTTGTTGGTCGTTGGTCGTTGTTGGTTGTTGTTGGTTGTTGATTGTTGGTTGCTGTTGCTGGTTGCTGGTCGTTGTTGTTGGTTGTTGGTTGTTGTTGTTGTTGTTTTCGCATGAACTCGTCGCCACAGCCTACGAGGGGGGGGTCCGCTGCCTTGAGATAGGCTCGAAACCCAAACTTTCCAGAGAAAAGCCAAAAAAGGGAAAGATAAACTATTGCGACCGGCAGGATGGTAAACATATTATATCGATGCACTCTTTCTTGGACCAGGAAGGTTTGCTGTTTAATAGTACTATTCATTAATGACTCGCAAAATGTTACGGAGGACCATAGTAAATAGGACCGAACATTTGCGGTAAAACTACAGTAGGCAGATATACGTGTAGGATGTCGTGTGTACCGCCGTAGGTCCTATTTACTAGTATTTACTATGCTCCCCCGCAATAGTACACAAAACTTACTAATAGTATGGAGCTACACCAATGAGGAAGGAGCCCCATATTTTTTTCGGTGCTATCCCTACCGTGTTTCACTTAAGGTTTTGTTTTTATTTTTCCATCCCATTTATAATATTCGCCCTCCCTTTCTCTCTCCTTCCTATTAATAGTCGTAACTCAGATCCGGGGTCACAAAGTAGGCTCTCTTCTCCCTCATCCCCACCACGGGTCGTGCCTTGATTTTTTATCCCGAGACGACTTCGGCCCTTTCTTTTCCTCGTCGACTCGCATCAAATTGCGCCTACAGAGGACGCGTGCTACGGTAGAGGTAGCACTTTTCGGCTGAATCGTTTTCTGAACGATCGGGCTCCTTAACCCAAATTCGTCGTTTTTTCATTTCTGTGACGAATGATGTTTCAGAGTATACTTCGGTCATGAGATTTCGCATCCGGCAGCACGTTTTATTTTCCTCCGAAACCATTTTTTCGGTGAGGTATGACGCTCCTTAAGTGAGGAGCTCAGAAAAAACATGGTGCACCTCTATCGTAGCATGCGTCAGAGATAGTACACCAGCTCTGTGGCCACAAGGTATGATACGATACAGGGATATAATACATCACAAAAATACAGGAGAATAGCAAAATGCCATGCCGATCGTTGCTGGGTGCCAGACAGCAGACCCTACGAGTACACGAATCAGGAACAATTGGCACGAGAGAAAACTAAAATAAGTTATTTAAGAAAGGAAGACAGACATGAAAAAATTATCTGTCGTATACAAATCGAACGACAGATCGTCATCTACAGTAAGTAGATCGTCTAATAGATCCTATCCTGCCGTGGTGAGATTGTAATAAGACTATTCATATTCATAGGTGAAACACAGAGTATCCCCAAGCCCATACTGTCACAAGATGTTGTGCGGGATTTTGTTTTTTGTCCATCCCATTTATTATCTTCGCCCTTTCTTTCTCTCTCCTTTCTGGTCGTAACTCAGATCCGGGGTCACAAAGTGGGCTCTTCTCCCTCCTCCCCCACTACGGTTCTTGCCTTGAATGTTTATCGCGAGAATATTTCAGCACTTTCTTCCCTCGTCGACTCGCGTCGGATTCCGCCTACCCACGCCACGAAGGCGCTCTCGGCAATTGGTTCCTTTTTATTTTTTCAAATAAAGTCAAAATCTCTCACCACGGTGGGATTCGATCCTGGGTACCAATGATAGTAGTCTTTGAAGCTGACCACTACTCTACCGGGGCGACCGGCTCTGTACTGGTATAACTGGTACCAGGTATATAGTACATATCCAACTCAGGAAACGTGTGCTAGATCATGCAGATTTCTTGATACGGCTCCCACACCAGCCACGTGAAAGCCAGATCATACAGATCTTCCCGAAATATCTAGAAAATATAAATCTTCCCCGAAATACCTAGATCATACAGACCTTCCCCGAAAAGTCTAGATCATACAGATCTTCCCCCAAAGACCTAGCTCATCCTCCCCGAAATATCTAGATCCCACAGATCTTCCCCCAAAGACCTGTATAATTTGGATCTTCCCCCCAAAATCTAGATCATATATATCTCCCCCCAAAGATCTAGATCATACAGATCTCCTTCCAAATATCTAGATCATACATATCTTCCCTTAAAGATCTAGATCATACATATCTCCCCCCAAAGATCTACATCTCATGAAAGTGGAGATCGGTGATCTGTCCGATATATACGTGAAATATACCGGTACGCAACAACAACAACGAAATCCTCGTAATACGTCATAATACCTTGCTGGGCTGAGGAAGGAACGCGGGGAAAACAAGCTTGAACCGGATGAGGAGGTCGCCCCTCGACCCGGGTTTCTTGCTGATAGGCATGCCTTCCCCCCCGAGGCGGCGCTCGTAGCCGGGGCTGACAACTTCAGGACAAGGGAGACGCAGCACCCGCCCGTCCAACGTAGGAACCTGGTTCACGTTTGTTTGCGGCAGCAGAGTGGGGAGGGGGGGGAGGAAGGGAGGGAGGGCGGAAGGGAGGGAGGGAGGGAGGGAGGGAGGGAGGGTAGGGAGGAGAAGGAGGAGGACGAGAGGGAGGGTAGGAGGGAGGGGGGAGAGGGCGGGGTGGACTCTTAAAAAAAAAAAGTTGATTTTACTGTGGGGAAAAATGACTTGAAACTTGTGCGGAAAAAGTATCTTGAAGTTAGTGTAATATTTTGACTTGATTTTAGTGAAGAGGTTAGACCCCGGGCGGGAAAGCCCTCCGAATACGCTGTGAACCCCTCCCCTCCCGCGGATCAGCCCCGTTCCAGGGGACGGAGCGAGCAGTCTGTGGCGTCTGGGCCATCCTTGGATATCCTAGCAGGTTTCCTACTGATATGTAGGCATGCATGCGACATAAATACCTGCTGGGATACCAACACACAATATAACTCTGTCTTTTGCTACCTGTGTGTGCTTCTGCGAGTCCACCTATCTACCCGGGTGCGCAGCTATGCTGCCCCCCGGGCTCCTGCTGTGTTCAGGGGTATAGGTGTGGAGGTGTGAGTGACCGCTTCTTTGCGTGCCTCATAAGTCCCCGGGATGCCGCCTCCCCCCGCCCCCCTCTCACCGAGTTCGGCACCGGCGCCCGTTCTCTCGCCGGGGTCACCGAGGGCTGACCCGTGGGGCGGCCGGGGCACGGGTGCGGCGCCGATCGGGGTCGGGTGGCGCGCGGTAGAGCCGGTCTCCCGCGGGGCATACCGCAACCGGCATAGTCGTGAAGATCCCAAACGTCACCACCATCACTACCGAAGCGTATTATATAATAAATGGTAGATTTGCAAAGCCGAAAGTGATTTTTCGGGGAATGAGCTGCTGTTTATATTTCAGCTGCTGTTGTGATGCCCAGGGTTGTATCCGATATGGCTCGAGGTGGTGGCACCTAGATCAAACCTGAAGGTTTCTAGGTTAACAGGCAAGCCTGTAGCAATTGGAACCAATGGCGTTCCCGAATTAAGTCGAGCTCTTCGAGTGTGACGGGTGAGAAGTATTTGGGCACCCTCGACGACGGTCGCCGTGAAGAATGCATCCACCTTCTTCTCCACACGACGTACATTGCTGTCGTCGGAAACAAGACTTGGGGCGTTCACGGCCAGCCTGACTACACGGTGCTTGCCAGGAGCGATGACATCGACGCCATAAATAACGCCACACGCAAGCTCAAAGGCACAGGTCGTGTGAGTTCTCATGCCTGTAAACAATTTCGCGCAAATGTTCGCAGAGGGGTGGCGTACTGGCGCAAACCGCGAAAAAGCAGGACTATATATGTCGTCGCAGTTCGTGTTTTCGACCCAGCCGGCGATTTCGACCCAGCCGGCGAAGGGCACGCTAGAGATATTGCAGCCGGACCCCAACGTATTTGAGCACCCTCGACGACGGTCGTCGTGAAGAATTCATCCACCTTCTTCTCCACACGACGTGCGTTGCTGTGGTCGAAAAAAAGACTTGGGGCGCTCACGGCCAGTCTGGCTACACGGTGCTACACGGTACTCGCCGTGAGTGATTACATCCAAACCATAAGTAACGCTACACGCAAGCTCAAAGGCAAACGTCGTGTGAGTTCTCAACTCACACGGCGTTTGCCTTTGAGTTTGCGTGTGGCGTTACTTATGGCGTCCATGTCATCGCTTTTATGGCGAGCACCGTGTGGCACCGTGTAGCCAGGCTGGCCGTGATCGCCCCCAAGTCTTTTTTTTTCGACCACAGTAATGTACGACGTTTGCCTTTGAGCGTGAGTGTGGCGTTATTCATGGCGTCCATGTCATCGCTTATGGCAAGCAACGTGTGGCACCGTGTAGCCAGGCTGGCCGTGAGCGCCCCCAAGTCTTCTTCTCGACCACAGCAACGTACGTCGTGTGGAGAAGAAGGCGTATGCGTTCTTCACCGCGACCGTCGTCGAGGGTGCCCAAATACGTTGGGGTCCGGCTGCAATATCTCTAGCGTGTCCTTCGCCGGCTGGGTCGAAAACACCAGCTGCGACGACATATATATATATGTAGTCCTGCTTTTTCGCGGTTTATGCCAGTACGCCACCCCTCCGCAGTCAAATCTGCGAACGTTTGCGCTTAACCCCTTAAGAAATGGTCACACCAATTTGGGGAAAAACTACTTGGAATTAGTGTGGAACATTTTTTTTCAGTCATGAGTGGGTTAAAGCCATGGTATACAGTATTTACCAATACTACCAGCGATATAGTTTTGGCGTGGGTCGATCACTGCGGTGATCCATGTGTGCGTGGGCGATGGTGATCGTTTGCGAGCACCTTATTTTCCGTAACTCTTTACAAGCAGGCAGCTGCTATAATACATAAATGGCCAGGGCAGCTGTTAAAATACATAGCTACTACTGTAGAAACGGGCGTATACACACAGGCCACTTTTAGGGCCCGTTTTAACGAAGAAAAAAAAATCAATTTGGAAAAAAAAAAAATCAAATCCGCTTTTCATTGGTCAGAACCCGCACCACCACCCAAGATTATACCCCAAGATCCTAATCTTTGGTGCTGGTGCGTGTGTTGACCAACGAAAAGCGAATTTGAATTTTATTTTTCCAAATTGAATATATTTTATACTCGTTAATATGGACCCTTATGAAGGAGACCATGTTAGATACAGTATTAATAGCATAAATGGGAGGTATATACGACACAATGCAGTCACGGCTACGGAAGGGGTGCATCTCGTCCTGTTTTCCGAGGTTATGATAATCACTCGATGACAGTTTAGGACCTCCATTCCTGCAGTAGGCTACCCAAACACTGACTCTAAGAACATCAAATGAAAGTGCAGCTGAATGACCTACGTAGGGAACAACGGATACAGTACAGGACACCTAATAAGAAACAAGCTAATGAGAAAGCCAGGCTGAGATTCATAGGAAATTAAGAAATTCGGGGAGTCGTTATCTTGGAAATAATGTACAAAGTTACCCTCTCTCAAAATAAGAAATCCAGCCTGGACCATAATCTTAATAGGTGTCGTGTATTGTAACGTGTAACACTGAAAAGGCGTTCCAATGAAATCGGGTAAACTACTACTGTTTCGGGCTAGACGCCCCCGGAAGTCGGAACATGTTGTGACCCAAAATAAGTCTCCCTTATAACCATAGCACGCGTCTCAAAGTACAAGACATTTGCTATCCTGTGACTGCACTACACGACACCACGACTATCGAGCCCGGCATTATAGTGGTACGGCTTGGTACACCGCATCCCGCATATAGTAACTGTTTCCTTGCGTAGTGGTATGTGCAGTGCAGGTATTGTTTTGCGCGTGGTTTTGTTCCAACGGGAGGATCTTTAACCTGGTTTTGGGACCACGGCCTCGTAGATTTCGCCGAGATGAACGATTACGGGGGGCCATAGTAAATAGAACCAATATTGTCAGTAAAAATAGGAATATATAGTGTTTTGTTTACCGGTAGGTCCTATTTACTAATATTTACTAGTATTTACTAGTATTTACTATGGTCCTTACCCGTAATAGTTTGAGCACATAATCAGGATCATGATCATCAGTGTTGTCATTACCATCATCGGTGTTGTCATCATATTCTTCATCGTCATCATCATCATCTCAATCATCATCATCATAATCATAACCATCGTCACCACCATCATAATCATCGTCATCATTATCCTCATCATCATCATGGTCACCATCATCATGGTCATCATTATCCTCATCATCATCATGGTCATGATCATCATGATCATGATCATCATTATCATCATCATCATCATCGCCATCACCATCAACAGCATAATCGACATCATCACAATCATCATCAATCATCACAATCATCATCAATCATCATCATAATCATCATCATCATCATCATCATCATCATCATCATCATCATCATCATCATCATCAATCATCATCATCACCATCATCATCAACTGTTCTTACCTCTATGATGCAGTCCGTCAGCGCGTCCGCCAGCGAAAGCATGGACGTGTACACCAGGTTATTCCCTTCCCGCGAGAAATACTCGTGCGGCCTGGCCACAGCCACAGCGGCGGCGGCGGCGGCGGCGGCGAAGCACACAGGCAGGCACGACGTAACGTGACAGCAAGTTTGATGTGGTATGTACGCTTACAGAGGAACCAACGCTCAGTGGGACAAGTTTACCGTACGTATACTATTTAGACTTTGCGAATAGGGTTTCCTTTGTTTTCGTGGTTTTCTGCTTTCGGGAATGTTATGACTGATCAACGTTGAAGCTCATTCATGCTGTTGCACATTGTCGGATGGCAAATATGATAAATCATAATTAGACGGAACTCTATTTTATACCTACGGTAGAGGAACTCTATTATATACCTACCTAGCCTAAAAAGTTATTTTTGGACGGAATAAATATCATGGCCAAACTATCCAACAAAACATATTGCAATACAAGGATTTTGGGTTAACCCATTTAGGACTGCAGTCCCCATGTGGGGACAATCCACTCTAATTCTAAGTAATTCGTCCCTCAAACGGGACTCCAGTCCTATGAGGGTTAAGGAGCTTTTAATAGATCGTTCAGAAAACGTTTCAACCGAAAAAAGGTATACCTCTATGAATAATACCTCGATCGTATAATAGCACGCGTCTTAGGGTCGTTCTTATCGAGCAGTTTTTTTTCCATAATTTCCAATATTTTTTTCCAAAAAAAAACAAAAAAGGAAAAAAAAAAAGAGGAAATATACTTCGAAGTATATAAATATTGGAAATCTTGGAAATATTGGGAATTCTTCAGAGGGAAAAATGTTTGGAAGGCTTCACCTTCCAATGAATGGGAGGAAAAAAATATGGGAAAAATGGAAACATAGAAAATTGCGCGGAAACAAATATTGGAATTTTTTGGAATTTTTGGAATTTTTGGAATTTTTGGGCTGGGAGGTAGTGGAGGGCAGATACGCTGCTGTAGACCGGGCAACGAGCACTTCAGTTCTTTAAGTTGGGTTGAGTTACGATTGGGTGGGGCTGTCCTGTTTTGTCGTGTGTTGTGGTGTCGCGTGGTGTCGCGTAATGTCATGTCGTGTCGGGTCATGTGGATACTCTGTTCGCGTAGCAGCCGAAAACAGAGAGGGAGATCCCGATCCGACTTACGCGGCCGTTTGCTTGAAGACGGACGGACACAGCATCAGCCGTCACCTCAAAGTATATCCACTGAGTAACTGTTGTGCTTAAAGTCTATTCACTGAGCACCTGCTGATGCTGCTGGTGCTGCTGGTGCTGCTTGTGTGACCAGGTGTTCGGGATGGACACGTTCTACGTGACTGCGACGGAGAAGTCGCCTTTCGCCACCCTGTACAAGGGCAACATGAGGGGCAAGTCTACTGAAGAGGTATGGTTAAGTTGGACGGTATTGCTTTTTTTGTTGTACGTGGTGCGGTGCGGTGTAATTGCATGGTAGTTGTGGCACCGTATTTTTGGTATCTCTGCTGGAGTGTTCTGCTATTAGTTTACTAATGGGGGGGACCATAGTAAATAGGACCTCCGGTAAACACCAAAAACTATATAGTTACCTATTTTTACTAGCAATAGTTGGTCCTATTTACTATGTTCCTGCGTAGTAGTCGTATTAGTTGTCTACCGGTACTATTAATAGTGTAGTGTACTATTACTAGTCTACTACAGCAGTGTAGTGTAGTGTAATATAGTCTACTATTAATGGTGTAGTGTACTAGTGTACTGTTAGTAGTCTACTATTCTCGAATCAACCAGCCAACGACCCACGCACGCAACCAATCGATCGTCAGGTTTTCGAGGCAGTGACGAAGAAGCTCGATGCTCTTCCCGGACTCGGCGACCGGGTGCAGCTCTTCCTCATGGAGGACCCCACCCCGCTAACTCCCGAGGAGGTACGGGTGGTTTTATTGTTTGCATTAGTTGGCAATAGTTGGCATTAGATGGTATTAGTTCGCGCAATAACTATTAATACACTAGCGGTTCTTGTATTTCGGGTAACATTGGTAGGTAATATACATGTTACCAGGTAGTTGTTCATAGTTGCGTGCGGTAATTTTGCGGAATTCTAGGTGTTGCCGACTACCAGGTAGTTATTATTAATAGTTGGCTAGTTGCTAGTTACGGGAGGTAATTTTTACGGAATTGTACGGGTCGCGGACTAGTTGTTAGTAGGCTAGTTAGTATAGCTGATAGTTGCTAATAGTTACGCGCGGTAATTTTTTGCGGAATTCGTCGAGTCGCCGAGTAGTGATTAGTTGGCTAAATAGGTAGTATACCTGGTAGTTGTCAATAGTTACGTGCGGTATTGCGGAATTATACGTAGTTGTATCGCCGACTAGTTATTAGTTGGCTAGGTACTATTCATATATATATACCTGGTAGTTTTTCATAGTTACGTGCGGTAAACACCGGATCTTTTCTGTATTAGCGCCTCCTGCCCGAGGGCCACTCTCGTCTGAGCGGGTCGGACCGGCGGGTCCCAAACCTTTAACCTTACCCCTTCCTACCCGTCGTGCCGATACCCCGAGTGCATATCATATCGTGCAGAACGATCATATTGTATACCAGTTACCTTGTACTACATACCAGGCATACTTTTGGCGAACTCCTGGTCGGATGACACCACACAGCAGTATCTTATGCTCACACATCCTCCAAACCCACTATAGACAGGCCACAAATCAATGCAGGGTACAAGAAGATAAAAAAATGGCAGCAGCAGTAACAACAAGGCAGACATGCATCAAATGTTCTACAATTGATGCATGTCACAAACACATGGATGGATTAGTACCTTTGCCCTCTCGCCGGAGGCGGCATAGTCTGCCCGCTTTCCGGGGCGGAAGCAGAAGCCATCTTGGGTTAGAGCTATCAGGTCGACCCGAGAAGAAGGCGTGGTAGGCACGGCAATGTGCGGGATGTGGGTCTACCTCTCTCTATTCACGAAGATCTTCGGGAGCACAAAATAATAGGCAAGGGTAAATCACACGTAGGCAAGATGGAAGCAGTCCTAACAGACTCGCACCTTGACACTAGAATTAAGAGATGTATACTGATGAATGTGATTGTACCAAATCTAGAATATGCGGGAGAAGTATGGGAAGGGAATGCGAAGCTCGTAAAACGGCTGGAAACAGTACAGATGACAGCAGCTAAAAAAGTACTAGGATGCTCAAGTACGACGAGTAATACAGTATTGAGAGCAGAACTGGGAATGTACCCACTTAAGACAAATAGAGACGTGCGTAAGTTGAAATGGCAATATAAAGTAAAGAACATGCCAAATAAGAGGTTGCCAGCCATAGCTGATAAAGCTGTATGGGAGAAAGTAACCAAAGGGCGAGCTGGAATAAGGTGGGATAGTAGTCGAGAAAGTATGGAAGGATATAGGAAACCAAAAAGAGACGCTGGCCATAGAGAAATTTAGCGGATACAAGACAGAAGTAAAAGAAAGGATAGKAAGAAGGGAAAGYCTAGCGCTAAGAAAGAAGATAGAAGGGGAAGAACATTTAGAGATATACGGGGGGTTGAGAGAAGGAATAGAAATGAAAAGGTATCTGCATGGCCCAATGGACTTCGCGAAAAAGCTGAAACTGCGATTTCGTGTAGGGGACCTGGACCTGCCAGAAAGAAGAAGGAGGTATACCAGTAGCCGGGAGGAGGAGGAAGTAGAGGCACAGATGTGCCCATGTGGCAAAGCCATAGAGAGTAGAGTTCACATAGTGGGAGAATGTGAAAGGTACAAGGAGGAAAGGGATGTGCTAGAGGAGGAGATGAGGAAAATAGACGAAGTGTGACATGGAGCAGTTTGGTATACTAAATAGTAGCGAGAAAACGATCGCTATCTTAGGAGATAGATGGTGGCCACAGGCGGCGAAGCAGGAAGGGGATAAGATTAGCAAAAGGTTTCTCTGTAATATATGGAAACAACGTAATGAGCGCCCAAATGTTGGAGGTGTCTCTATTAGGAGTAGGAACGGTGCTCCGTCTCGAAAGGGATCCGTGGTCAATGGTCAAATGACTAAGGCAAGCAACAAATGAGTACGCCCCCCCCCCCCCCCCGCCATTATTTTCTCTGGTCTGGAAACCCCGGTATCGAAAAGGTAACTTAATTTCCTGTCAACCCCCCCCCCGTTTGTTTCCTTCGATGTGGAAACCCCGGTGGACTGGAAAGCTGAGTTTGGGAACGTTCAGCATACGAAAACCCTGTTTCCCGCCGCCCCCCCCCCACACACCCCCTCCTCCCATATTTCCCTCGGACCTGGAAACCCCGATGTGGAAAAGATGGAAGAATGCTCGATGGACGGGAAAAACCGAGTTTGGGAAGGTTCGGATTACGAACAACCTGTTTCTCACAACCCCCCCCCCCCCCCCCCTTAGTTTTCCTCTCACCTGGAACCCCTATTTGGAGGTAGACTGGAAGCCTGCTTCTCACAACCCCCCCCCTCCCCCCCAAAACAATGTTTCCTTTGGGTGTGGAAACCCCGCGTTGGAATAGGTTGAAGAAATTCCGGTGGACTGGAAAGCGGAGTTTGGGAATGTTCGGGCGACGACGAAGAAGGTGCTGAACGAGCTGAGGAGCTTGTCTGCGGAGGGGGAGTGGGCGGGGGTGATGAGCAAGGCCAGGGACTACGACCTTTCGGTCAGAAAAGTGTGAGTGCTTTTCGTCCACGTCATCTTTTTGTGTGCGTTTTTGGGGTGTCTTGTGTGTGTTTTGGTTCGTTTTTGTTGATGTTCTGTGTTATATATGACGTGTTGGATTGGGTTGCTTTGCGTTGGGTTGGGTTGGGTTGGGTTGGGTTGGGTTGGGTTGGGTTGGGTTGGGTTGGGTTGGATTGTGTTGGGTTCGGCTCGGTTCGGTTGGGCTGGGTTGGGTTGGATAAGGTTGGTAGCCTACGTAGCATATTGTATTGTTCATCATGTTGCGTACATATCATACAATCAGTTTTCGGAGATATCGATTTTCGGAAAGGTTAAGACCTCCTCAGGAAGCTTCCAATAGTGAAATCTTACACACGTCTGACAGATGACGACCTACTGTTGTGTACACTGTGTGTTGTGTCCACTGTGTGTTGTGTCCACTGTGTGTTGTGTCCACTGTGTGTTGTGTCGGCGAGAAATTACAGAGCATTTTGCTGTGCGTGTGTTGTGTCGGCGTGATGGCAGAATGATGGGAGACGTCCGCAAGAAGCTGCCGAAGGAGCTGAAGGAGGACGCGATGGCCTTCCGAAACAGCATCACCTTCGACTTGATCGCCGTCAACAAGGCAGCCAGGGTGGAGAACAAGGAGAGGGCTCTCGAGGTAATGCTACGCATACTGGTAAATATTGTGTTGCTTATCGTATCAAATAATTCGATATATGGTACACAGGTGTGTATTATAACATCGAACTTCGATACCAGTAAACCAGTAGATGGTGTCGAACGCGCTTTGCTGACAAGAAGTGGAGAACATGGAGAGAGCTCTCGAGGTGGTTCAGCCGCCGGTGCGCCCACTTTTTTTTTTATCGTACTGTCGTTGTTTGAGCACCTGTATTGTACGAGTAGCGTTCTGTGTCTGTTTATATAAAACATCCGTTGTACATAGTGTGAATATTTATAGTAGTAGTAGTAGTAGTAGCAGCAGCAGCAGCAGCAGTAGTAGTAGTAATAGTATTGGTAGTAATTGACGCTCTATACGAAGGGGGGGGGCGACGAAGGAGAGGGGAGGAGCAAGAGAAGGACGGGGGGGGGGGGGGGGGTGCTTCGTGTCATGCGTGGGCGTAGTCGTGGGACCATAGGGGAGAGTTTAGGAAGCCGTAAGCATCGAGCTAATGTCAGTGCGACCTTCCCCCGTAACCCGTTTACCAGTATATGTCATCCTTGTGCCTGGGGCCAACCGCAACGCGAACGTTTCGTGTTGTCTCCGCCTCGGCTTACGTGGTCGCGTTGGCACGCTCTCACCCCCCTGACCCTGCTGCCCTGCCTTGTCGTGTCTGTCTCCCCTCCCCTCGTCTGCGCTTGGTCAAATCAAGGTTTGCGACATCTTGGAAGGAGACATCAACCGCTTCCTTGACTTGGAAAAACGGCTTTGAGTTGCCCGGAGCTCTGGAAAGGGTTTTCATAAAATAAAAGGCACTGCTGTCATGGACGGGCTTTCTCCCTCCTCTCACCCCCCCCCCCCTTCTTTTTTTGGTGTGATGCTTTTTTTTTTTTGTTTAAGAGACTGGCCAAGCGGGCGACCCTCGTATCTTACAGCAGCAGAATAAGGCGTGCTTTGTCGTCTTGATCATCGCGGTGGGGGGAGCGTACTCATTGGTTGCTTGCCGTAGAAAAGTTGACCATTGACCACGCACGGGGGTGGGGGGGGGGGGGGGGGTACTAATTCATTGCTTGCCTTATGGTCATTGAGCCATTGACCACGCACCCCTTTCGACCTTTCGAGACGGAGCACCGTGGGGGGGGGGGGGGGGGGGGGTNAACCACAAATTCAATAAAAAAACTAGAGCAAAAAAACACAAAAAAAACACAAACAAGCACGACACTCTAGGAATATTCTGAGGGATCAAGGCCCAACCAACGGACGAACGAGCAACGACTACAGGTTTGGACCTGTAAGTTTTTATATTTGACCTGCGAGAAATATCACGGGTCCAGTCGTTCCGACCCGAATGAAACCCGCATCTCACGGGTCAATCGGTATCTGGCGGGTCGGGTCGGGTCGGGTCAGGAGGTGTTCAAAATCTCACGGGTTAGGTCGGGTCGGGTCAAGAGGTCTGAAAATCTCACGGGTCGGGTCGGGTCGGGTCAAGAGGTTTCCAAAATCTCGCGGGTCGGGTCGGGTCAGCTGGCCCGACTCGACCCGAACCGACCCGTGAGGTCTGACCTGACCCGCGAACAGCCCTGCTATTTACTATGCCCCCCCCGGGTTAGTATAGTTTCCCCTGGCTGTACAGCCTTTTTCCTGTGGGCCGCCACGCACGAGAAAAACGGTCTATAATTTAAATACAGTAGAAATTTGGAGCGACTTTTCGTTGACCGGGGAGGGGTGCTTAGCATAGTATCCCCCCCCCCAGGCGGTAAGGCCTCCTTTTTCCTGTGCGTCGCCATTGCACGAGCGAAATGGTCTAGCGATTGCGAGGGTGCTTTAGCATTAATACTAGTCCCCCCGGGTTGTACGGCCTATTTTCTATGAATTCATGTTTGCAGGAGGAGCGAATCGGTCTACTGCAAACATTAAGAGCGTGTTTAGCGGGATTCCCCCCCAAGCGTTACGGTCTCTCTCCTGTGTCCATGCGCAGAAAATCTGGACTCCGTGATTCCGGTCTTTGCGATAGGCTTGCTATAGTGTATAACTGTATTTCTACTTGAGGCCGTGTCTTGTAGAATGAGGATAGGCGGCTCGGCCCGAAGGATTAACGGCGGTCACCGCAACAGAGGCGCGTCAACAAGAAGAGACAAGCCAGCAGATTCCAGTAGTCGGTGGGCGCAACCGTTACTCTGTATTGTAGTAATATAGTAATCAGAAGCCAAAATGGACCCAAAAATCATACATCCCCCCTAATGTGTATACACGATTGCTACCTTCCTCCGCTAGTACTGCATACGTGTACGAAGCGGCTTCTGGGGTAGACCAACAGAGCGTTCGAGATATCGCGCAGTAGAGCAGTTAAGTTCCGAAGTTTTTTGTTTTGCTTTTTTTGCTTGCTTGTTCCGAGTCTGCGCGCGACGTTTTTTTCTCCCGTTTCTTTCTCATCTTTTTTGTCTGGGTCGCCTGAAGTTCTTCTTCCGCGCCCCAAAGCGTTCGAGATACGTATCGCGCTGTAATTTTCATTTTTTCGAATTTCATTTTTCATTTTTTGTTTTTGTTTTTGTTCCGGGTCTGCTGGGCGCGTGCAAGCATTACGTTAATGCCGACAACTACAGCATCAACTTAAACGATGATGATGATGATGATGATGAAACAGTCTCACTAGCTACTCGTCCGTAGGCATTTCACAAAGGACTTGATGACCAATCGGGGTCAAGATTCGCGATAAGAACCGCCGGGTCAAGAAAACGCCAAAATTTTCGGGGCTTCAAGAATCGTCTTTCAAGAATCGGGGGACTCTTAGGGCCCATATTAACGAGTACAAAATAAATTCAATTTTGGAAAAAATAGAACTCAAATTCGCTTTTCATTGGTCAACACACGCACCAGCACCAAAAATTAGGATCTTGGGGTCTAATCTTGGGGTGGTGGTGCGGGTTCTGACCAATGAAAAGCGGATTTGATTTTGTTTTTTTCAAATTGTTTTTTTTTTCTTCGGTAAAACGGGCCCTTATATAGGTGAACGAGTAAAATTCCTTTGGTTGCATATATTTATTGGGCAGCTAGCTTCCTCAGTTGTCCTGTGGACCAATAGCCGACACATGTCGCTGCGTGCGTGACCATCTAAGATGAGAGGTCAAAAGGAAGGGCCCTGGCGAAAAACTACACGGTCCGACGCACGCTACGTACACAGTAGCAGTAGAGAGGTGCACCATGTTTTTTTTCCTGAGGCTTAGTCCTCGCTCGTGAGGACCTCTATTAGGGCCCATATTAACGAATATAAAATAAATTCGATTTGGGAAAAATAAAATTCAAGTTCGCTTTTCATTGGTCAACACACGCACCAGCACCCCCCCCCAAGATCCTAATCTTAGGTGCTGGTGCGCGTGTTGACCAATAAAAAGTGGATTTGATTTTTTTTTTTCCATATTGAATTGTTTTTTTTCTTCGTTAAAACGGACCCGTATACCTCTCACCCATAAAATAATTTTGGAGGGAAGGAGAAAGGTGCTCGTATAGACCTGATGAACAATGTCATGGCCTAAGGGCCCGTTTTAACGAAGAAAACAAAAAATAAATTTGCAAAAAAAATAAAATAAAATCCGCTTTTCATTGGTCAACACACGCACCAGCACCAAAGATTAGGATCTTGGGGGGGTGCTGGTG
>MEHQ01002360.1:42298-66118 GCA_008828725.1 Saccharina japonica | reverse complement strand
AGGGGAGGGGTAGGGGGTGGTGGTGAGTGGTTGATGGGTGATGGGTGGTGGTGGTGGTGTTGGTGTTGGTGGTGGTGGTAGTGGTTGTTGTTGGTTGGTTATTGTTGTTGGTCGTTGTTGATTGTTGATTGTTGGTTGTTGGTTGTTGGTCGTTGTTGTTGTTGGTTGTTGTTGGTCGTTGGTCGTTGTTGGTTGTTGTTGGTTGTTGATTGTTGGTTGCTGTTGCTGGTTGCTGGTCGTTGTTGTTGGTTGTTGGTTGTTGTTGTTGTTGTTTTCGCATGAACTCGTCGCCACAGCCTACGAGGGGGGGGTCCGCTGCCTTGAGATAGGCTCGAAACCCAAACTTTCCAGAGAAAAGCCAAAAAAGGGAAAGATAAACTATTGCGACCGGCAGGATGGTAAACATATTATATCGATGCACTCTTTCTTGGACCAGGAAGGTTTGCTGTTTAATAGTACTATTCATTAATGACTCGCAAAATGTTACGGAGGACCATAGTAAATAGGACCGAACATTTGCGGTAAAACTACAGTAGGCAGATATACGTGTAGGATGTCGTGTGTACCGCCGTAGGTCCTATTTACTAGTATTTACTATGCTCCCCCGCAATAGTACACAAAACTTACTAATAGTATGGAGCTACACCAATGAGGAAGGAGCCCCATATTTTTTTCGGTGCTATCCCTACCGTGTTTCACTTAAGGTTTTGTTTTTATTTTTCCATCCCATTTATAATATTCGCCCTCCCTTTCTCTCTCCTTCCTATTAATAGTCGTAACTCAGATCCGGGGTCACAAAGTAGGCTCTCTTCTCCCTCATCCCCACCACGGGTCGTGCCTTGATTTTTTATCCCGAGACGACTTCGGCCCTTTCTTTTCCTCGTCGACTCGCATCAAATTGCGCCTACAGAGGACGCGTGCTACGGTAGAGGTAGCACTTTTCGGCTGAATCGTTTTCTGAACGATCGGGCTCCTTAACCCAAATTCGTCGTTTTTTCATTTCTGTGACGAATGATGTTTCAGAGTATACTTCGGTCATGAGATTTCGCATCCGGCAGCACGTTTTATTTTCCTCCGAAACCATTTTTTCGGTGAGGTATGACGCTCCTTAAGTGAGGAGCTCAGAAAAAACATGGTGCACCTCTATCGTAGCATGCGTCAGAGATAGTACACCAGCTCTGTGGCCACAAGGTATGATACGATACAGGGATATAATACATCACAAAAATACAGGAGAATAGCAAAATGCCATGCCGATCGTTGCTGGGTGCCAGACAGCAGACCCTACGAGTACACGAATCAGGAACAATTGGCACGAGAGAAAACTAAAATAAGTTATTTAAGAAAGGAAGACAGACATGAAAAAATTATCTGTCGTATACAAATCGAACGACAGATCGTCATCTACAGTAAGTAGATCGTCTAATAGATCCTATCCTGCCGTGGTGAGATTGTAATAAGACTATTCATATTCATAGGTGAAACACAGAGTATCCCCAAGCCCATACTGTCACAAGATGTTGTGCGGGATTTTGTTTTTTGTCCATCCCATTTATTATCTTCGCCCTTTCTTTCTCTCTCCTTTCTGGTCGTAACTCAGATCCGGGGTCACAAAGTGGGCTCTTCTCCCTCCTCCCCCACTACGGTTCTTGCCTTGAATGTTTATCGCGAGAATATTTCAGCACTTTCTTCCCTCGTCGACTCGCGTCGGATTCCGCCTACCCACGCCACGAAGGCGCTCTCGGCAATTGGTTCCTTTTTATTTTTTCAAATAAAGTCAAAATCTCTCACCACGGTGGGATTCGATCCTGGGTACCAATGATAGTAGTCTTTGAAGCTGACCACTACTCTACCGGGGCGACCGGCTCTGTACTGGTATAACTGGTACCAGGTATATAGTACATATCCAACTCAGGAAACGTGTGCTAGATCATGCAGATTTCTTGATACGGCTCCCACACCAGCCACGTGAAAGCCAGATCATACAGATCTTCCCGAAATATCTAGAAAATATAAATCTTCCCCGAAATACCTAGATCATACAGACCTTCCCCGAAAAGTCTAGATCATACAGATCTTCCCCCAAAGACCTAGCTCATCCTCCCCGAAATATCTAGATCCCACAGATCTTCCCCCAAAGACCTGTATAATTTGGATCTTCCCCCCAAAATCTAGATCATATATATCTCCCCCCAAAGATCTAGATCATACAGATCTCCTTCCAAATATCTAGATCATACATATCTTCCCTTAAAGATCTAGATCATACATATCTCCCCCCAAAGATCTACATCTCATGAAAGTGGAGATCGGTGATCTGTCCGATATATACGTGAAATATACCGGTACGCAACAACAACAACGAAATCCTCGTAATACGTCATAATACCTTGCTGGGCTGAGGAAGGAACGCGGGGAAAACAAGCTTGAACCGGATGAGGAGGTCGCCCCTCGACCCGGGTTTCTTGCTGATAGGCATGCCTTCCCCCCCGAGGCGGCGCTCGTAGCCGGGGCTGACAACTTCAGGACAAGGGAGACGCAGCACCCGCCCGTCCAACGTAGGAACCTGGTTCACGTTTGTTTGCGGCAGCAGAGTGGGGAGGGGGGGGAGGAAGGGAGGGAGGGCGGAAGGGAGGAAGGGAGGGAGGGAGGGAGGGAGGGAGGGAGGAAGGAGGAGGGCGAGGGGAGGTAGGAGGTGAGGGGGGAGAGGGCGGGGTGGACTCTTAAAAAAAAAAAGTTGATTTTACTGTGGGGAAAAATGACTTGAAACTTGTGCGGAAAAAGTATCTTGAAGTTAGTGTAATATTTTGACTTGATTTTAGTGAAGAGGTTAGACCCCGGGCGGGAAAGCCCTCCGAATACGCTGTGAACCCCTCCCCTCCCGCGGATCAGCCCCGTTCCAGGGGACGGAGCGAGCAGTCTGTGGCGTCTGGGCCATCCTTGGATATCCTAGCAGGTTTCCTACTGATATGTAGGCATGCATGCGACATAAATACCTGCTGGGATACCAACACACAATATAACTCTGTCTTTTGCTACCTGTGTGTGCTTCTGCGAGTCCACCTATCTACCCGGGTGCGCAGCTATGCTGCCCCCCGGGCTCCTGCTGTGTTCAGGGGTATAGGTGTGGAGGTGTGAGTGACCGCTTCTTTGCGTGCCTCATAAGTCCCCGGGATGCCGCCTCCCCCCGCCCCCCTCTCACCGAGTTCGGCACCGGCGCCCGTTCTCTCGCCGGGGTCACCGAGGGCTGACCCGTGGGGCGGCCGGGGCACGGGTGCGGCGCCGATCGGGGTCGGGTGGCGCGCGGTAGAGCCGGTCTCCCGCGGGGCATACCGCAACCGGCATAGTCGTGAAGATCCCAAACGTCACCACCATCACTACCGAAGCGTATTATATAATAAATGGTAGATTTGCAAAGCCGAAAGTGATTTTTCGGGGAATGAGCTGCTGTTTATATTTCAGCTGCTGTTGTGATGCCCAGGGTTGTATCCGATATGGCTCGAGGTGGTGGCACCTAGATCAAACCTGAAGGTTTCTAGGTTAACAGGCAAGCCTGTAGCAATTGGAACCAATGGCGTTCCCGAATTAAGTCGAGCTCTTCGAGTGTGACGGGTGAGAAGTATTTGGGCACCCTCGACGACGGTCGCCGTGAAGAATGCATCCACCTTCTTCTCCACACGACGTACATTGCTGTCGTCGGAAACAAGACTTGGGGCGTTCACGGCCAGCCTGACTACACGGTGCTTGCCAGGAGCGATGACATCGACGCCATAAATAACGCCACACGCAAGCTCAAAGGCACAGGTCGTGTGAGTTCTCATGCCTGTAAACAATTTCGCGCAAATGTTCGCAGAGGGGTGGCGTACTGGCGCAAACCGCGAAAAAGCAGGACTATATATGTCGTCGCAGTTCGTGTTTTCGACCCAGCCGGCGATTTCGACCCAGCCGGCGAAGGGCACGCTAGAGATATTGCAGCCGGACCCCAACGTATTTGAGCACCCTCGACGACGGTCGTCGTGAAGAATTCATCCACCTTCTTCTCCACACGACGTGCGTTGCTGTGGTCGAAAAAAAGACTTGGGGCGCTCACGGCCAGTCTGGCTACACGGTGCTACACGGTACTCGCCGTGAGTGATTACATCCAAACCATAAGTAACGCTACACGCAAGCTCAAAGGCAAACGTCGTGTGAGTTCTCAACTCACACGGCGTTTGCCTTTGAGTTTGCGTGTGGCGTTACTTATGGCGTCCATGTCATCGCTTTTATGGCGAGCACCGTGTGGCACCGTGTAGCCAGGCTGGCCGTGATCGCCCCCAAGTCTTTTTTTTTCGACCACAGTAATGTACGACGTTTGCCTTTGAGCGTGAGTGTGGCGTTATTCATGGCGTCCATGTCATCGCTTATGGCAAGCAACGTGTGGCACCGTGTAGCCAGGCTGGCCGTGAGCGCCCCCAAGTCTTCTTCTCGACCACAGCAACGTACGTCGTGTGGAGAAGAAGGCGTATGCGTTCTTCACCGCGACCGTCGTCGAGGGTGCCCAAATACGTTGGGGTCCGGCTGCAATATCTCTAGCGTGTCCTTCGCCGGCTGGGTCGAAAACACCAGCTGCGACGACATATATATATATGTAGTCCTGCTTTTTCGCGGTTTATGCCAGTACGCCACCCCTCCGCAGTCAAATCTGCGAACGTTTGCGCTTAACCCCTTAAGAAATGGTCACACCAATTTGGGGAAAAACTACTTGGAATTAGTGTGGAACATTTTTTTTCAGTCATGAGTGGGTTAAAGCCATGGTATACAGTATTTACCAATACTACCAGCGATATAGTTTTGGCGTGGGTCGATCACTGCGGTGATCCATGTGTGCGTGGGCGATGGTGATCGTTTGCGAGCACCTTATTTTCCGTAACTCTTTACAAGCAGGCAGCTGCTATAATACATAAATGGCCAGGGCAGCTGTTAAAATACATAGCTACTACTGTAGAAACGGGCGTATACACACAGGCCACTTTTAGGGCCCGTTTTAACGAAGAAAAAAAAATCAATTTGGAAAAAAAAAAAATCAAATCCGCTTTTCATTGGTCAGAACCCGCACCACCACCCAAGATTATACCCCAAGATCCTAATCTTTGGTGCTGGTGCGTGTGTTGACCAACGAAAAGCGAATTTGAATTTTATTTTTCCAAATTGAATATATTTTATACTCGTTAATATGGACCCTTATGAAGGAGACCATGTTAGATACAGTATTAATAGCATAAATGGGAGGTATATACGACACAATGCAGTCACGGCTACGGAAGGGGTGCATCTCGTCCTGTTTTCCGAGGTTATGATAATCACTCGATGACAGTTTAGGACCTCCATTCCTGCAGTAGGCTACCCAAACACTGACTCTAAGAACATCAAATGAAAGTGCAGCTGAATGACCTACGTAGGGAACAACGGATACAGTACAGGACACCTAATAAGAAACAAGCTAATGAGAAAGCCAGGCTGAGATTCATAGGAAATTAAGAAATTCGGGGAGTCGTTATCTTGGAAATAATGTACAAAGTTACCCTCTCTCAAAATAAGAAATCCAGCCTGGACCATAATCTTAATAGGTGTCGTGTATTGTAACGTGTAACACTGAAAAGGCGTTCCAATGAAATCGGGTAAACTACTACTGTTTCGGGCTAGACGCCCCCGGAAGTCGGAACATGTTGTGACCCAAAATAAGTCTCCCTTATAACCATAGCACGCGTCTCAAAGTACAAGACATTTGCTATCCTGTGACTGCACTACACGACACCACGACTATCGAGCCCGGCATTATAGTGGTACGGCTTGGTACACCGCATCCCGCATATAGTAACTGTTTCCTTGCGTAGTGGTATGTGCAGTGCAGGTATTGTTTTGCGCGTGGTTTTGTTCCAACGGGAGGATCTTTAACCTGGTTTTGGGACCACGGCCTCGTAGATTTCGCCGAGATGAACGATTACGGGGGGCCATAGTAAATAGAACCAAATACTGTCAGTAAAAATAGGGAAATATATAGGATTTTGTCTGTACCGTAGGTCCTATTTACTAATATTTACTAGTATTTACTAGTATTTACTATGGTCCTTACCCGTAATAGTTTGAGCACATAATCAGGATCATGATCATCAGTGTTGTCATTACCATCATCGGTGTTGTCATCATATTCTTCATCGTCATCATCATCATCTCAATCATCATCATCATAATCATAACCATCGTCACCACCATCATAATCATCGTCATCATTATCCTCATCATCATCATGGTCACCATCATCATGGTCATCATTATCCTCATCATCATCATGGTCATGATCATCATGATCATGATCATCATTATCATCATCATCATCATCGCCATCACCATCAACAGCATAATCGACATCATCACAATCATCATCAATCATCACAATCATCATCAATCATCATCATAATCATCATCATCATCATCATCATCATCATCATAATCATCATCATCATCATCATCAATCATCATCATCACCATCATCATCAACTGTTCTTACCTCTATGATGCAGTCCGTCAGCGCGTCCGCCAGCGAAAGCATGGACGTGTACACCAGGTTATTCCCTTCCCGCGAGAAATACTCGTGCGGCCTGGCCACAGCCACAGCGGCGGCGGCGGCGGCGGCGGCGAAGCACACAGGCAGGCACGACGTAACGTGACAGCAAGTTTGATGTGGTATGTACGCTTACAGAGGAACCAACGCTCAGTGGGACAAGTTTACCGTACGTATACTATTTAGACTTTGCGAATAGGGTTTCCTTTGTTTTCGTGGTTTTCTGCTTTCGGGAATGTTATGACTGATCAACGTTGAAGCTCATTCATGCTGTTGCACATTGTCGGATGGCAAATATGATAAATCATAATTAGACGGAACTCTATTTTATACCTACGGTAGAGGAACTCTATTATATACCTACGGTAGAGGAGCCTAAAAAGTTATTTTTGGACGGAATAAATATCATGGCCAAACTATCCAACAAAACATATTGCAATACAAGGATTTTGGGTTAACCCATTTAGGACTGCAGTCCCCATGTGGGGACAATCCACTCTAATTCTAAGTAATTCGTCCCTCAAACGGGACTCCAGTCCTATGAGGGTTAAGGAGCTTTTAATAGATCGTTCAGAAAACGTTTCAACCGAAAAAAGGTATACCTCTATGAATAATACCTCGATCGTATAATAGCACGCGTCTTAGGGTCGTTCTTATCGAGCAGTTTTTTTTCCATAATTTCCAATATTTTTTTCCAAAAAAAAACAAAAAAGGAAAAAAAAAAAGAGGAAATATACTTCGAAGTATATAAATATTGGAAATCTTGGAAATATTGGGAATTCTTCAGAGGGAAAAATGTTTGGAAGGCTTCACCTTCCAATGAATGGGAGGAAAAAAATATGGGAAAAATGGAAACATAGAAAATTGCGCGGAAACAAATATTGGAATTTTTTGGAATTTTTGGAATTTTTGGAATTTTTGGAAATTTATGGCTCCGATAAGAATGGCCCTTAGACGTATCACGGGTCATAACACAGGGATACTGTAATCAAGAATATAAAATAGTACACTCCCTCGGCCGAATGAATGTCGTAAGTCCAATAGTCTACTGTGGTCCGATAGGTTTCATATATAGTTTTGCTTCCTTTGGTTCTGTGTTTCTTTCTGGGAATGTTATGAGCGGTCAACGCTGAAGCTCATTGCTGTGTGCACATTGTACAATGTCAAAAACAGTTGGCGAAGCGTAACTATATGATCGGTCGTGGTCTGGTGAAATCATGAAATATATGCCCGGATCAGTGCCAAATAAATGCTCGATTAGTGGCAGTGGCCCGGTGATGTACAACTAAACGCTCGATCAGTTTCGAGGGGTGGTGAAACTACTGCTGCTGCTGCTGCTGCTGCTGCTGCTGCTGCTGCTGCTGCTGCTGTGCAATACCCTGATGCCTGGTAGTTATCCCCTCGGACAGATCATCTACAGCTCATCTACAGCTCATTTACAGATATATCATGATCTAGATAATCTACAGATAGATCATGATCTAGATCATTTACAGATAGATCATGATCTAGATCATCTACATATAGATCATCATCTAAATCATCTACAGATAGATCATGATCTAGATCATCTACAGATAGATCATGATCTAGATCATCTACAGATAGATCATGATCTAGACCATCTACAGATAGATCATGATCTAGATCATCTACAGATAGGTCATGATCTAGATAATCTACAGATATATCATGATCTAGATCATCTACAGATATATCATGATCTAGATCATATACAAATAGACCATGATCTAAACAGTGTACAGATATATCATGATCTAGATCATCTACAGATAGATCATGATCTAGATCATCTACAGATAGATCATGATCTAGATAATCTACAGGTAGACCATGATTTAGATCATCTACAGATATATCATGATCTAGATAATCTACATCTAGATCGTCATCTAGATCATCTACAGATAGATCATGATCTAGATCATCTATCTACGTATTACGGGGGGCCATAGTATATAGGACCAGATATCGCTAGTAAAAACATGAAAATAGATAGGTTTTCGTCGTGTACCGTAGGTCGGTCCTATTTACTAGTGTTTACTATGGCCCCCTGTATTAGTTCAGCACCTACAGTTGCGAGAGGCTGTGCAGGATCTATCTACATAGTACAGATCCAACCCGGAAAACATGTGCGGTATAGATCATGCAGATTACACAGCTCCCACCCGGCAACACGAGCAAGATAATACGGTACAACGCAGGACACAGGCCGATAAAACACCGGGCGCCCTCGTCTCCCTCCTCCGGAAACGTGACAAATTTCCCATATCATTTCACCCCGGCTTCACGGGTCAGCCCGTGGGTGAATAAAAAAACTTAAAAAAACAAATAACCTTTTCGTGACAACCAGCAGGACATCGGCCGGTAAAACCCCGGGCGCCGTCGTCCCCCTCCCCCGGAAACGTGACAAATTTCCCATATCATTCCACCCCGGCTTTACGGGTTAGCCCGCGGGTGAACAAAAAACCGTAAAAAAATAAATAAAAACTAACCTTCCCATGACAACCAGCAGAACATCGGCCGGTAAAACCCCGGGCGCCCTCGTCCCCCTCCCCCGAAAACGTGACATATTTCCCATATTATCCCACCCCGGCTTTACGGGTTAGTCCGCGGGTGAACAAAAAAACGTTGAAATTAAAAACTAACCTTTCCGTGACAACCAGCAGGACGTCGGCCGGTAAAACCCCGGGGCCTTCGTCCCCCTCCCCCGGGAAGGTGATCTTCGTGCCCTTTTTCCATCCCGGTTTGACGGAGACCGTAAGCTGGGTGGACGCCTCTCCCAGCTCCCCCTCTTCGTTAAACCTCTAAATATTTTCAAAACAAATGAATGTGTTGTTGGGTGACGGAGAGCACAAGCGCAGGATAGGCGGGGGGGGGCGTTAAAAGGGAAGGGGGGAGGGGGGGGGGGCACTTCATTTTCATGCATGGCCGTAGTCGTATGGCCATAGACCCTCGCATCCCTACAATGCCGGGACGAGAGTATGTTGGGTTTTCGGCGACCATTGCTAGCACCGGGAGGGAGTGAAAGTAGGAGTTGTCGGAGAATCAGTCAGTGTGACGACAGGAGACACGTGACCGTATTTTGAGGGGGGGGGGGTGTACTGATGTCGTGCATGGCCGTAGTCGTATGGCCATAGACCCTCGCATCCCTACAATGCCGGGACGGAGCACGTTGGGTTTTCACCAACCAGTCAGACACTACTTGCACCAAGCGCGAAGCGCCGTGAGGTGTTGGGTTAGTCGCATGAAGGTGAACTACATCCTGCTATGAACCGCGTGTGGGGCGGACTTGCATATGGACGACAGCCTCCAATTAATTGGTCTGATCTCTAGTGTGGCCACTTCCAGAGACAGCAATGGGTATACTATGTATCTGCCTCGTGGGTGCCTTACCAAAAACACCCTATAATATGTTATACGAAGTACGATCATTTCATCTTTGGCGGAGATAAGGTTCTCCGCCCCGCTCAAATGATCTAACTCGACCGTCAGCCGTGGTGACCGCCCAAATAACAAATAAAATATACCCTAGTAGTCGTCTAGCTTACGCAGGTGGGAGGCGTGTTTTACAGCGTCGTCGCCAACCGACGCCAACCCAACCTATATCATATATGTATATAGGGGAGGGGGCATGTGATGTTTGTTCTGCAGCGTATAACATCAGCCACAGCGTAACGATAAGTAGTGATACCTTGTATGGTTTTACGCTGAGCCACAATGGATACCGGGCTTACTGGTGAGTACAAGTCTAAGGGTACTTAACCGGTACGACCTTAAACAGAATGGGATTAAGTATATGGATGCCAAGCCGAATGGGTTTAAGCCTAAGGGTGTTAAAGTATACCAAAGGTAATGGGTTTCAGCGTAACGTATTTCAAGTATTTTTGTGCTTAACCAGAATGAGATTAAGCTTAAGGCTGTTATAAGAAGAATGGGTTTACGCAGAATTTGTACCACAGGTATACGTCTGAGGGTGCTAAAACCAAAGCGGGTTTTAAGCAGAAGGTATATAAGCCTAAGGATGCTACAGCAGAATGGACATACGTGGAATGGACATACATACATACATACATACATACATACATACATACATACATACATACATACATACATACATACATACATACATACATACATACATACAAGTATGGCCGGTATTGTCGAGGGGGTGAGAGAGTCTGGGACGATGTGTGCTGTATTTACAAAAACTTTTCCTGCCTTGCAAACAAGGGGGGGGGTGGGGGGGCGCGGGGAGACACAATGTTCTGTGAAAAAAAGTGCATCGTCGGGTTTTGACAAAAACAAAAGACACGGTTTCCGGCAGAATGCGCATTGTCGGAATGCCTCGCCCACATCCCACACCTAGGAGCCTCGCCTCCACCTGACATCATTTTCTCCGTCTGCGTACCCTTTCTCCTACGCCCCCCCCCCCCCTCAATTGTCTTGCCTTTCTGGTGACCTCGAACGACTTTAGTGTACCCATTGTAGGGCTCTTCGGGGTGTTAAGCCAAGGTCCTACGACCATCAACACCACTTGATTTCTCTGTTTAACCCTGCCCTCTAACCCCCCCCCCTACTACCCGCCATCCGACTCGCTCAATACATCGCGGCCCTTCGCGCTTGGTGCAAGAATGTCTTCCTGTTTGTTTTTTTGGTGAAAACCCAACGTGCTCCGTCCGGACATTGCAGGGATGCGAGGGTCTACGGTAATACGACTACGGCCATACACAACACGTCATATGGATACCCCCCCCCCCCACTCGGTGCTAGCAATGTCTGCCTGGTCGGTGAAAACCCGACCATGATCCGTCCCGGCATTGTAGGGATGCGACGGTCTAAGGTCATACGACTACGGCCATGCATGAAAATGAAGTGCACCCCCCCCCCCCCCGCTCCGTCTCGAAAGGGATGCGTGGTCAATCGTCAAATGACTAAGGCAAGCAACAAATGAGTACGCCCCCCCCCCCTCTCCCCCTCCCTCCCCACCCTACCCAAGCCCCCTAGCCCCCCCCCCCAGTTCTCTCGCCTTCCTGGTGACCTTGAACGACTTGGTGCACCCATTATAGAGTTCTTCCAGGGAGCAGGCGAGGTCTCGAGACACCGGGGCGGGCTTCCGCGGTCCTTCCTTTTTCAGCCTCGAGGCAAAGGGCATGGTGTCCCCGAAGCCGAAATCAACGAAGGGGTTGTGCGTCCCGAAAAACTTCTCGAAAATCTCCTGCAGAGAGTTTTTTGTTTTTGTTTTTGGAGGGAGAGGGAACGAGCGAAAGTCAGTCACATCTCATCAGATTGTGAGTTTTGCTATATACGAGGTGGCGTGTGTATATATATATATATACCTGGTATACATCATGGACACTGGGCTATATATTGTAGCAGTCAGGGCTGACTGACTGCTGCTGTTGTTGTGTCCCCGGTAGATCAGTGGGCTTTTTATGGTTGTATATCCAACAAAAAACGAACAAAACGAAACAATCTCTCGAAAATCTCCAGCAGGTATGTGTTCTCCAGCAGATGGATGTTTGTTTTGGAGAGGGGGAGCGAACGAACTTTAGGCCTCATCAGGTTGCATTTTTGTTTAGAGGTGGTATATATATACATCGTGAGCACTGAGCTATCACAGTAGTAAGCGCTGACTACTACTTGGGTACCCGGTAGCCCAAGTGGCTGCCATGGTGCAACCAGGTATACCTGAGAAACGACCATAGCACGGCTTTTCTTTATGTTAAGCGACTCCGGAAAAACACTTTGGTGCAATATACTTCGTATATACTTGAGTATATATGTATACCTGGGTACTATTTAACACCACTTTGTCCCGAAACATAAGTACCATTTCGATGTAATTTTTATGTAAAAAATTCGCTTGTATTTTGGAACAGAGTGGTAGCACTACAATGCCAGGCACTCCTTCCTGTCGACGCCGGCTGGATAGTATATATCCACTTGTACAAAATAATAAACAACAGCTGTGACGTCGAGAATTTCGTCGAAATTCGTCTTTGCAAGCCGAGTGTGTCTCTGCAAGCCGAGTGTGTCTCTGCAAGCCGAGTGTGTCTCTGCAAGCCGAGTGTGTCTCTGCAAGCCGAGTGTGTCTCTGCAAGCTGAGTGTGTCTCTGCAAGCTGAGTGTGTCTCTGAAAGCTGAGTGTGTCTCTGCAAGCTGAGTGTGATACTTCGATCGCGCTATACATAGATGGGTATTGGGAGTGACCAAATTAGTTGATATGTCAGGATATATCTTTATTTAGTGTGATTCTAAACCCCGACCACAACTTAGGTATACCCTGCAAAGTGAGCGTAGAGTAGTGGTCCCTCTATAGTACCGATTGAGTAGTGCCGGCTGCCCGCTATAGTGCCTGTGAAATCGCTTGTCACTCACAGATGGGCTTAACCAGTGTGGTATGTAGTGCGGAGTAGTATTAATAGTGCCGGTTGCCGCTATTATAGTGCCGGTATTGTTGCCTATATAGCGCATACCGGCACTATACAGGGAGACCACTACTACTACTGTTGTGCTGTGCACCCGCGACCGATTTTCATCGCGCGGCTTGCAAAAGCTGGGTACCGACCAGTTTTGTGATAGTGAAAACAACTAACCAAACACTTCCTCTGGTATAGGTGTTCGTGTTAGTCATGTAAGCAAACCGCAACTCTGACTGTACTTGTGATGCGCGGGGTATAGAAACCGCCTGCAACAGGGCATGCATTTCGGTCGCTTGCGCGTTGAAATAAGCATGCACGCCATATTTATCTCTGCAAACCCCGTTCGTCGTTAATGTCTCGGAAAGCAAGCTCGGTTGCTTCCATGGGGGGTGGGGGGATGCTTTCGGCGAACTGGGAAAACATTACTTAAACGGACGCACCTGACCATTCTGTTTGTACGTGTAGCCCTCCGGCTTTCTGCCGTCTTGTCCGGGAACCTTGAGAGCGGGTGATTTGTCGACCAGGCAAGCAATGCAGGCAAGGCAGGCAGGCAGGCAGGCAGGCAGGCAGGCAGGCAGGCAGGCAGGCAGGCAGGTCAGGCTGTTGTTCAAAATGACGCACTCCTTGATGTCACGGAATGTACGGGTCGATGCTACTAAATAGTACCACTCTGTCCCGAAATATAAGCACCGTTTTATTGAATATTGATGCACAAAAGGTGCTTATATTTAGGGACAAAGTGGTACGTGATTGGCACCACGATTTGGTTTTGAGGGCAAGGGGGTGGATAACACGTTTCCATATATGTGGCTGTTTGCTGTGAAAACAGCAGCGCACCCTCCTTGGGAAGCGGGGTTTCGACAAGAGGTTCTGCTGGGTCTCGAGGACGCCCGGTTAAAGGAGGAAACAACACTGCACTCAATCCTGTGCTCTGATTACAACGGAGGAGGAGAAGCAGCAGCAGGAGGATGAAGGAGAGAACGGAGGAGTTAGGAGAAGGGAGGGGACGTGGGGGGGGGGGGTGTTGGGAGGAGGAGGGAAGAACGGGGAGGAGGAGGAAGAGGAGGAGGAGGAGGAGGAGGGGTAGGAAAGAGGAGAGGAGAACGAGAGGGAGATGGACAACAGCCGCCTCTCGCGTGGGACAACAAATTCCCTGCCGTGTTTCGAAGACGACCGATTAAGCGAACCAACACAGTAGCACATTAGTGGTAGTTACTCAAGTGCTCCAAAAACAACAAGGGTGGTCCAGAGGATGAAGAAGTAAGGGAGACCAACAACTACCCTCCGTGATACAGCGCGCGTGTACCGTAGGTACACATGATACGCTAACGATACCGGCAAGGGCTAACTAAGATCCGGCCATAGACGTGCGAAAAGCGACCGATATCACGTTCTACGTACGTACTGCTGCAGTTTTTCTATTTCCGCCAGGAGACCTCACTCGACATGGAAAAGTGCTCGAACTCACATATGTATGAATATGACGTAGCTGTTCTTCATACCAGTACGAATGGAAATAGAGATCATCTAAAATACGTACAGGGAATCCCGAGTACAACAAAAGGCAGTGTGGCTCTCAAAGCGCAGCATATGGCAAGATGAGGCTCTCCGCTGTCGGTATTTTGGGGTCATACCGGTATACCACTGTATGTAGTAGTTAACCCACCCCTTCGCGAAGACCCTCGTAGCCGTACTGGTCGTAGATGGCTCGGTTCTTCTTGTCGCTTAAAACGTCGTACGCCTCCGCGATCTCCTGAAAAACCTTCGCAGCGTCTACCTGTGAGTGTGCCGGTCGGATCGTACGATCCAAGAGTTCCAGGGGATGGTCAGGCATTTGGTTCTACGTAGCTCTTTTCGCCAGCAGTATGTCACGAGTCGTTGTATGTCGCATGCTGAAGTGTACGTACGTACTATTAAACTAGGAATGATTAAGGCGCAGGGCTGCTTAGATTCTCACCCTGTGTACGAGTACAAGGCGAGTTTTTTTGTGAGATGTTGTAGGAATTTAATGCGTTGTATGAGCGGCTTGATTTAGATACATACGTACCAGACACGAAGTATCATAGATCTTCAAGCAAGCTGCAGTAGTAGGTACAGTAATATTCATAGTATATACTGTTGAAGTGCGAGTACGTACATAACGTATGGTAATATTGTGGTGGTTGGAGAGGAAATGCAGTTTTATATCTTCTACGAAAAGGTATCATCCTAACCGCACATCTCATTCGTACGAAGTACGTACAGTACACACACGTACGTCGTACTCGTGGTGGTACCTGGTACGAAGCTTGGGGGTCATCTCCCTTGGACAACGTCCAAGCAAGCGCGCCAGTCGCCGATTCTCACAGGCAACTGACCATCCGATACCCAAACCAAACCTACCCCCGCTCGTGACCATCCAACGCGAACGCTATTTTTCAATTTGACGACGGTGACCGTACTTGCTGTATATTCGTACGTAGTCTATCGGTGTGCCGGTACCTGGTATATTACGTAATAAGTATCTGGCTGTACTAATTAACATTGCTTTTAACGTGCAGCGTTATTTCTATCCGGAAAGCAGTATCCGCGCAATCGACCCCTTTGTTTTTCAAGAACACGGCCAGGATCTCGACCTACTCACTGTGTTTTCTTTGTTCTTGTCCGGGTGCCACTTCATCGCCAGCTTGCGGTAGCTATTGGAAGGGCGGGCATGGCGCGGGGGGGGGCGAGGGAGAAGCTTGTGACGCCTGCGTTACGTACGTATGATGTCGCCTGTGGGGTTAACGGACATATCGTGCCATATCCATTTCGTCGAAGATACAACAAGCAGGACATACGAGTTCCAGCATAAGCAACTCATACGAAGTGCTTCGTCAACACAGCCTAGAAGAAACAATTCAGGATCCCTGTCTGTAGGGAGTGAATATCGGAGACTCTAGGTAATACGCTTCATTCCACCTAGGACACACACACTGCTGAAGTTCGCCTATTAATAGGATACGGACGAAGCATCGAAGTATGGTATCATATCATACGGCTCGTACGCTACCCGACTCAGTTCGGGCTCAAAGGAATACAAACTCACGCTTTCTTGATGTCCGCGTCGGAAACAGCCCGCTGAACACCAAGGGTTTCATAGTAGTCGGCGGGTGGACAAGGAGAGGCCATTGCTAGGGCAGGCAAGACGAGAGGACTAGGCAAGGACGCCTGGATGATCCAACCGTCGCTGTCGGGTTGTCGGCTCGGGATCGCGAAATATTCCCGTTTCACTGAAAATAACGCCCCCTGGCATGTAGTGGAACTCCCAGCGATGCAAATTGAAAACGTGCGAAGCTGGAGCTGCGAAGCTTACCAGCTTACGTAGCAGGCCGCACTGCACCCCGTGTGCCTTTCTCGGTCCCTATTGTCAAGCAATGGGTTTGCCACGACCCACTCTGGTGGGAATGCTTGCGATCGCGCTGTCGCTTTGCCGCGGCGTGTCTCCGTTCCATGTCTCTCCTCCGCAGACACCACCGTTTCGAGGCACTACAAGTACTACTTGCAGTAGGGCTTCTGCTGTGTCACCACTGGTGTCGCCGTACACCCTGCCCGGCGTCAACAGACATCGCCCACAACCGCAACCCCACCGACAACACAGCCAGCCCCTCATGGCGACGGCAACAAACAGTCCGCTGGAGAGCAGGAACGGGACGCCCGGCAGCCGCAAGAGACAGCGGCGGCTAGGACACGTGCGGCGGGACGCAGGCGCATCAGACTCGTTGGTCGGCGAGGCAGCAATCGGTTCTGATACCGGTACCACAGCAGCAGCAGCAGCAGCAGCAGCAGCAACAACAACAGCAGCTGGAGATGGCACGCCTTCAGGAGAAAGCCAAGCACCGCGTCTAGCAACAGAGGCCTTCACAGCCGCAGCCGCAGATGGACCAGCTCTAACAACAGAGGCCTCCGCAGCAGCAGTTGCAGCAACGACAACAACAACAGCAGCAGTAGAGTATGCGCCCGAGGGAGCCCACTTCCCTGCCGCCGGAGGGCCGACCTTCCGCGAGCTTTTCACGGGCCGCCTGCCCGACTGGCTGCTGTCGCGGCTGGAAGAGCTGGGCTTCTCCTCGCCGACCCTCGTGCAGCGACAAGCCCTGGACGTCATCATGGGCGACGCCAGGAGCGACGCGGTGCTGCACGCGCAGACGGGGAGCGGCAAGACCCTAGCCTTCCTGCTGCCGTTCTTCTCCCTCGTGGAGCCGTCCCGCGCGGCGGTGCAGTGCCTCGTGGTCGTCCCCACGCGCGAGCTGGGCCTGCAGGTGGCCGGGGTCGCGAAGCGGCTTGCTGCGGCCACGGGGAAGGCCACGGGGGGCAAGGTGCAGGTCATGTCCGTCCTAGATGGGTCCAGCAACAAGCGGCAGCGGGCCTGGGCGTGGGCGGAACCCCCCCACATCGTCATCGGCAACCCCGAGAACCTCTCCAAGCTTGTCTCTACCGGCGCCATCCGCGTCAACGCCGTCTCCTACGTTGTCGTCGACGAGGTGGACGCCTGTCTGCTCTCGGAGGCCACCCGCTCCTGGCTGCACGAGCTGCTCGCGCGGAGCTTGTCGCCGACGCACTCGGACGAGGACGAGGGGGAGGACGAGGAGGAGGCGGCGAGGCTGATCGCGGCCGGCGCGGGGAGGGTGTCCGGGGCGGCGGCGCCTGTGATGAGGAGGGTGAAGGACCGGCAGACCGTGTTCGCGAGCGCCACCGTGCCCCAGCACAACCACTTCATCCGGCAGTGCGTACAGGTATGAACTACGTATTACGGAGGGCCATAGTAAATAGTCCACCCTAAATACTGTAACAATATTTGGTCCTATTTACTATGGTCCCCACAGTAAAATTAGGTAAATATATACTGGTAGGATCTATCAGGGCAGATAGATTCCTGATCTGTACAGCAGTACGTATAAAAGTAGCATCTAACAACAGCTCATGTTACCGGGCTAGAGCTGCATAATCTGCATGATCTACAGTCGTACAAGTTTCCTGAGTTGGATCTGTACTATACAGATCCTGCACAGCCTTTTATTAAGGCAGGTGAGGATCTAGATGACCTGCTGCAGATAGATAGATCGATAGATATATCGTGATCTGTCGGTTGCGTGTGAAGTGTTTCATGTTCATAGTGTGCGTGCACAGGCAGCTACAGCAGCAACAGCACGAGTAGAGTCATGCTGCGCGCATGTCATGAGCCGTAAGTCTTGAACCCTGTTGGGGTAGTAGTGGTAGTACGGGAAGTAATCTGACAATCGCCTAAGCCAGGACAGAAACAGCCCGCGTTGCTTCGTGTGTTTTGATGCTGTAGTTGTTACATTGTTTCGTCGATGTTACTAGGTTCTCTCTGAACTCCCAAGAGGGGTAACCCGTGCACCTGGGCACCTCGTTAAGCGATAGAACAAACGAAAAGCGTGGGCTTATCATAATAAGCATAGTGTCAGCATGCAGGTGTACAGAGTAGGTCACGCTTTTCGCGCTTGTCGAGCCATGGTAATCCTTGCGTTTTTTTAGTCCGATATCTCCCTTATCAATGAACGCTGAATCCGGTATCACAGGCATGTCTGTTCATTTACGTCCCCCCCCCCCCGGTGCCTGGTCGGTGAAAACCCGACATGGTCCATCCCGGCATTGTAGGGATGCGAGGGTCTATGGTCATACGACTACGGCCATGCATGAAAATGGAGTACACCCCCCCCGCGCTGCCCTCGGCCACCCCATGCATTCAAATTCAATAGCAGGCGTCGACGCCCGCCCGGAAACAAAAACAGTGGCCGCTGAACCGGGTATCATCGGCATCATAGGCACGTGTATTCCTAGACGTTGCCCTCACCCCTCCCCCCTCCCCTCCGCCACCGTAAATGGAAAACCACACGCATTGCACGCGAACACACCCGGAGAACAGAAACAGTGGACGCTGACGGAACCGGTGCACGTGCAAGTGCACGCTAAGGAGGCCATGCCCCCGTGCCTCACCCACTTCTACGTCGTGTGCCCCCCGGAGCAAAAGCTGCCCGTCCTCCGAGCTTTGATCAAGCGCGAGCTGGGATCAACAGCCAGCGCCCGTAAGGCGGACCCTAAGGCGGACCCTAAGGCGGGCTCGAAGGCAGACACGAGAGGCCTCGTTTTTGCGCTGCCCACGAAGTCTCTGGAGGATATTGCGTCGTCGCTGGATAAGGCGTTGGGCGGAGGCGTGCGACGGGGGGGGGGGGGGGGGGGGGGGGGGGGGGGGCGGGGGGGGGGGGGGGAGGGAGGAGGAGGAGGATGGGCCCGAGCCGGCGCCGATGGCTGAGTTTCTTCGGGAGGAGCTGGGCTTGAACGCGCGGGTGAGGGTGCCATGATGTGATGCTACCGTGTTGGTACAGTAGTACGGTAAGATAAATGCAGTAGCAGTGGGCCTACTGTAGTGCAGTACAGTAGGCGATCGCACTGTGATGCTGTGACACAGTACAGCAGTAGGGGCAATGCTATATCAGTAGACGTATTGTAGTGCGGTGCAGTAGGCGTAGTTCAGTACAGTAGGCGATTGCACTGTGATGCTATGACACAGTGCAGCAGTAGGGGGCAATGCGGTAACAGTAGACGTTTTGTAGTGCGGTACGGTAGGCGATATCGCTCGAGAAGCTATTTTTGTAGGCCATGCCGTGATTTGTGTGAGGCAGGGCGTACAGTAGGAGTAATGCAGTAGCAGTAGGCCTACTGGAATGCAGTACAGTAGACGATTGCACTTGAAACAAACCTTTTTTTCGGCCTAGCCATTACCTTTTTTTTTTTTCTTCTTTTTTTGTGGCGCAGGGTGTGTCCTACAACTAATTTCGGTATACTCATATGTTTGCTTTTTTAAAAAACTGTTTTGTGCAAAACGTTGAGCCAGTCATTATGTGTTCACCCATGGCTTAAAAAAAATACTTATAAAACGTACTGCTCGTACGAAAAAAACTACATACCAGGGCACGTCGTATGAAAAAGCATCAGGTCGCCTGTTCCCCCGCCATCCTCTCGCCCTACCTAGCCTGTCCATGTACCTCGTATGCGAATAATCTGACGCTGCTATACCTATACCCATACCCATACCCGTACCATATAATTTCCTGTACTATTAATATTCCTGTACTATAACCAAGTCCCAAACAGGTTGTTTATCTTGCCCCGCCCCACCTCGCAATGCAATTGCATGTTTTCCTCCCTTCGCTCAGGCGGACGCGATGTCGCTGTTTCGGGAGGGAAAGACGCGATTGCTCATCTCCACGGACATGGCGGCGAGAGGATTGGACGTTCCAGAGGTGATATATATATACACACGAAATATTTACTTACGTATACCACTATAAGGACCGTCTGGATTCAATGCACGTAGTATACATATCTATACCTATATGTCTACGCTACTTACCTACCTGTATGTTCTATCTATCTATCTATCTATCTATCTATCTATCTATATATATCTACTGCATCTATCTATCTATCTGTTTTATCAATCTATGTGTCTTATCTATATATTTAGCTGTCTACTCCGAAGTGTCTAGCTATCTACTTGTATATCTTATGCATCAGCGTCGCTGCGTTGAGACATTCTTGGCGTATACATACACACCACACCATTGTTCGGCGTACATGCACACCACACCCTGGTGCTTGAAACCGCCACATCTTCCCCTTCCCCTTCTCTCTAGCAAACCCCACTCAACCCCCCCCCCCCCCCCCCCCCCCCGGAGAAATAGCAGTAGATGTACAAAAAATATAAAAGACAAGGAGAAGTAGTACTCAGTCGGAGATTTTAACTCAAGAATTGGGAAGGCAAGCAACCCGAACGAGAACATTTGGACAGTATGGGGAAGTAACAAAGAATAGAAAAGAACGGGGAAGAGATGCTGAAATTCGCTTAAGAACAATGAGATGAAAGACTCTGAACGAGTAGAGCAAAAAGCCAGAGCAAAAGAATGGACTAGACAGTGCATACAAAGGGAGAGAAGCTCCGTTCTTGACTTTATAGTGGTAGAAAACGGAAGTAGTAAGGAAACTGAAGTACATGTATGCGCAGCGGACGTAGGAACTACGGATCACTGCCTAATATGGACAGACAGCCAGCAGAACGAGGTTATCAAAAATAGGCGCGGTAGGAAATTGTACAGATGGCGAATAGATAAACTAGAAGTAAAGGAAAAACGGAAGGTTCCAAGAAGAGATGACTAAAAAATGCAGAGCATTTTTCCGAGTTCTGCTGGAAAGCATAGGTACGACAAAGAACAATATAGAGAGAGATAATGCAGGAGCGAGGATAATAGAAGGATGGGAGAAATTGGTCAAGACCACAGCAAGTAAAGTAATAGGAAATAAGTTGATCATATGCAACAGAGCAGTAAAATGGTGGGATGACGAAGTAAAAGAGGCTATAGGAGTAAGGAGAAAGGCACACGCAAGATCGCATCGAGCAAAACTACGTCAGAAATGGGAGGGTATGGTATTGCTAAAATAAAGTAAAAAAGGTGTGTTGAGAAGAAGAAGAAAGGGTATGGAAAGACGTAGTTACTAAAACGAATGAAGACTTGATGGGCGGATGAAGCAGATGTGGGTAGGGATAAAAGGGATACTAGGCAAAACAAGCAGGAAGAGGCAGATACGGGGATAGCTACATTAAGAGCACAGAAACGGTAAATGGTAGTAGTTCGAAGGGGAAAGGAAAGTACTTGTAGAGCATTACCGCAAGCTAGGACGCCCACAACCAACGAAACGTTCGACAAAAGAATTTGAGAAAGATATCAACGCGTGGGCGGAGGCGAACGTAGATGCATCAGAAAGGGAAGACAGTGGTTCAGAAGGGTTACAGGGAGAGTTCACAAAGAAGAAAGTTAAGAAGTGTGTAGCTAAACTTAAGAATAGAAAGGCAGCAGGGGCAGACCAAAATAGTTAATGAATTTATGAAGTACGGGGAGAAGGAATGCTTATCATGATGGTTAAGTTGTATAACTGGATATGGAAAACGAGTTACGCACCTTAAGAGATGGAGAGAAGGAGTAGTAGTTAACTTGTTAAGAAAGGAGACAAGGCTGACCCGGGTAACTATAGGGGAATAACGCTAACTAAGCACTGTAGGTAAAACGTTCTGTAAGATTTTGAACGATAGAATGGGAACAATGATGGAGAAAGGAAGAAAAGATTAGCGGAAGGGCAAGCAGGATTTAGGCCAAACCGTAGCTTCGTCGATCATGTGTACACATTAGGTAAGATAATCCAAGGCAGGAAAGACGCGGGGCTAACAACGTACTGTTTCTTTTAGATGTACAGAAGGCCTTACGATACAGTATGGAGAAATGGGCTGCGTGGAAAAAGTTGTGGAAATAGGGATAAGAGGAAAGATGTGGAGAATGATGAAGAAGATGACGGAATGTGCGAGAAGTGCTGTGATGTTGGAACGGGGATAATATCGAAGTACGTTGATATCCTACAGGGAGTTGCCCAGGGATGTACGCTTATCACCTAACCTATTCAAGGTATACATTAATGACATGATAGTAGCAGTAAGAAGCAGCATCGCAGGGAGTCACGGTGGGGGAAGATACGGTGTCGCGGATTGATGTTTGCTGATGATTTCGTTTGGCATATCAGAAACACCCCGAAGGACTGCAGAAACAAATAGAGAAGGCAATCGAGTACACCAGGAAGTGGAGAGTGACGGCGAACGTAAAAAAGTGCGCATAGTTGTAGTTGTATGTAACGAAGATAAGGAGAGTCCGGTAACTTGTAAGTGGAAGTGGGAGAAGATGAATTACCGATCGTGTAGACCAGTATACGTACCTTGGCGTAGAAATCTCAAAAGATTGCTCTTGGATGCACACGTAATAAAAATAATAGGCAAGGGTAAGGCACACGTAGGCAAGATGGAAGCAGTCCTAACAGACTCGCACCTTGACACTAGAATATTAAGAGATGTATACTGATGAATGTGGATTGCCTACAAAAGCTTAGAATATGCCAGGAGAAGTATGGGAAGGGAACGCGAAGCTCGTAAAACAGCTGGAAACAGTACAGATGACAAGCAGCTAAAAAAGTACTAGGATGCTCAAGTACGAGCGAGTAATACGTATTGAGAGCAGAACTGGGAATGTACCCACTTAAGACAAATAGAGACATGCGTAAGTTTGAAATGGCAATATAAAGTAAAGAACATGCCAAAATAAGGTTGCCAGCCATAGCATTAAGCTGTATGGAGAAAGTAACCAAAGGGCGAGCTGGATAAGGTGGGATAGCGTAGTCGAGAAAGTATGGAAGGAAATAGGAAACAAAAAAGAGACGCTGGCCATAGAGAAATTAGCGATACAAGACAGAAGTGAAAGAAAGGATAGAAAGAAGGGAAAGGCTAGCACTGAGAAAGAAGGTGGAAGGGGAAGAACACTTAGAGATGTACGGGGGGTTGAGAGAAGGAATAGGAATGAAAAGGTATCTGCACGGCCCAATGGACTTCGCGAAAAAGCTGAAACTGCGGATTTCGTGTAGGGGACCTGGACCTCCCAGAAAGAAGAAGGAGGTATACCAGTAGCCGGGAGAGGAGGAAGTAGAGGCACAGATGTGCCCATGTGGCCAATAAGCCATAGAGAGTAGAGTTCACATAGTGGGAGATGTGAAGCCGTACAAGGACGGAAGGGCATGTGCTAGAGGCAGAGATGATGAAAATAGACGGTGTGCATGCGAGCAGCTTTGGATACACTAAATTAGTTATGCGAGAAAACGATCGCTATCTTTAGGAGATAGATGGTGGCATCTCTCTTTCTTT
>MEHQ01002360.1:0-42274 GCA_008828725.1 Saccharina japonica | reverse complement strand
CCCCCTCCCCGTCTCCGCCGGTTTGCTCCCACAGATCACCCACGTTTTCAATTTGGATCTGCCGGTAGATGGGGAGGGATACGTACATCGTGGGGGGCGCGCTGGGAGGCTGGGCCGACCCGGAAAAATCATTTCGATCGTGACGCCTGCCCAGGAGTTCGTTATACGCCGATTGGGTAACGGGATTGGCGTCGACATTAAGCGTATTAGTCTGGGTTCCAAGAAACGGAAACCTCCCCCTGGGGAGTAGTACCGTTTTATTTTTATTTTTTAGAGTCGTATACCGTTTTATAGCTTATTTCGAGTCTTACACCGTTTTTGTGGCTTTTTAAGAGCATCATACCGTTTTATGACTTTTTGCGAGTCTTGTGAACACGTTTGGGGATTTCCGCCACAGAGGACCCTCCGTACGCTGGGGAAGTACTCCTGTGGGGGAATAGTCATACCAGCTATTGCACGGCAACAGTTACAGCGCGAGCGTTATACCGTATACTGCCATCAAGACAATAATATGCAGTACACCTTCTGGGGCGAATTTCGGAGCCGGTTTTCTCCGAAACAAGGGGGGGGGGGCGCACACAGTAAAAATGATGGACTTTTGGAAAGAACTCGCCGAGATTTTTTTCCATAGACGCATTGCTCGGCATCTTGTCGATAAAATCAGCTTCGAAATTCGTCTTGGAATAGAGAGGGTGTGTTATCTTGCGTGCTATATGGCACGTAGCGCGATCGGGTTTATATGGCAGCGGTCTGTGTATTCGCTGTGGGGGGGTGATGTAGTGCGGGTTGGCTGTGTACGGGGCGTGGTTGAGTTGGGGCTCTTTGGAAGTGTCGAATGGGGGAGGCTAGCTACATCCTTCCTTGTGATCTGAAATTTACCGAAACTTTACTCGAATCCTCCCATTACTGCTGCTGCTGCTGTATCGCTCTTCTCGTGCTCGAATAGAGGTCATTGTTCTGCTCGTTTTTGGCTGTTGTTGCTTGAACTGAGGGGTGTGCGGTGTACGAAGCTACTGTAGGACGAGGTTGTTGTGGCGACAGCGAAGCGTGTTTCTTCTTTCTGAAGTGTTCTCTCTCTTTCCTCTACTGTTGTTGTGCACGGCTATATCGCCCTACAGCAGTGGTACAGGACACCTAATATACTAAGAAAACGAGCAAAAAGAAAAGCAAGCTGAGATTTGCAGGAAACTATGAAAAGTCGGCAGTCGTTAGACTGGAGGTATAGTGCATAGCGCACCCATTCTCAAGTAACAAATCAATCCTGAACCAGTTTTCCTGTTTCTTATTAGACAGCACAACAACAGTTTTTACTATTGCTACGTACCACAGAAATATTCACTACCGGCCCTCAACTAAGAAACCAAGGTGATCTAGGCTAGTACATATTTCTTAATTGAGAAATGGTGAGTTCTAGACTAAGTTTAGAGATTTCCGCTACCGAAATTCTTAGATCCCCCGGGAATATCACGCTGCGGTTCTTATGGGGCTCTTTCTAATTTAACATACGACAACATGAAGTCATATAACCCGCAGTAAGTGAACCCACCAGGTCCCGATATTGTAGAATATCAATGCTGTACACGCAGGCATCTCCGGACTCTCATCGTCAAGTTTTCACACTTCGAAGACAGATCAGTGCCCCAAATAATACTTCGGACCCGGACAGATAATATCCCCAAATCACGATCTCAATATTTTCGGGCCAGATATGTTCCTGATTTTTTTTATCTTCAGCAGGACCTACTGTACGGTAGATAGTGTTTGCAGGGTGGGATCTGTATGACATTGCTATTTTTTTGCGCACTTTTTTTTTTCTGGATGGATATAGCTGTACGTATAGTATGTTGAGCTGTATTAGCACGGACGCATGCTACGGTAGAGGTGCATCATTTATTTTTTTCGCTCCTTGGACTTAGGGCCCGTATTAACGAAGAAGAAAAAAAAATCAATTTGGAAAAAAAAAAATTCAAATCCACTTTTCATTGGTCAACACACGCACCAGCACCAAATATTAGGATCTTGGGGCATAATATATGGTGCTGGTGCGTGTGTTGACCAATAAAAAGCGAATTTGAATTTTATTTTTTCCAAATTGAATTTATTTTATACTCGTTAATTCGGGCCCTTAAGGAGCTCTGTAGTAATACTACGCAGTAAGTAATCCAAAACCTAGCTCAGGAGGAGGGAAATTAGAAGTGAGGCCCGATGAGCGTCCAATCCCATGGCTGCGAGGGGGGGGGTCGGCAAGGCGAAACATAGGTTTTTGTGTATACTGTACGTAGGTCCTATTTACTATGGTCCCCGTAATAGATGATCTAGATGATCTAAATGATCTACAGTAGATAGATACGTAGATAGATCATGATCTGCCCGACTTGTGAAACAATGCCGAGTATCGACCGATGAACCATGCGGTAACACTTACTGGTAGCGACAAACGGAGTGCCCCTACACGTACTTAGTTACCGGTACCCGTACGTACTGTGGTATTATCGGGGGACCATACGAGTAATTAGGACCAGCAAAAATAATAAGAAAATACAAAGGTTTTCGTGGAATTCGTAGGTCCTATTTACTACGAGGGTCTCCCATAATAATAATAATAGCAGTATCTTAATATTCGCAGCTTCACAAGAGGGGGTTGAGGGGTGGGGAGGATCTCGAGATCTTGACTTTCAAGATTTCGGCAAGAAAAAAAAAACATTTTTTTCTCAACCATTCGGTATGATGCCTGTATTATTATACTGCTTTTACTATTATTACTGCCGCATGCAATGGAAATAAGTGATCTCCAAGCCTCGTACATAGAAAATGCAAGCACTCGGGCTGCATCAGGTAGTCATGTTTATTTCAAGATCGGAATATACACTACGCGTATTAATACTGTAAGAGAGCTTGCTTTGTTGCTTGGTACAAGGCAACAAAGGGTACTAGGTATTTTTTTTCTTACTCGTGAAGTACTCGTACGTAATATATTGCTACGTATATGTCATTAGACTACAAAGAAGGACGAGTACCTTTAGTAGTGCGGTACTCAGGGTTAGGGTTAGGGTTAGGGTTAGGCTGTGTTTCTGACTGATCTACAACATTGACCCCGCGAACAATATATGACACCACTACTACACAGTAACTGTACGCTGCTGCTACTACAAGTACCGTACTACTTTGAGCCCCCTCAGCTCTAAACCGCAGGCAATCTCACGGGTCTCACGGCTGGCACTCTGTAGGCTCATTGTAGACACTATACTTGACAACCCACAGCTCTCGTCGAGGATCCCCCCACGTCAAGTATCACGAACCGGAACATCACCTCATACCACTATGGACGAAAATATAAGGATCGTTGGGATGTAATTATAAAGGCCGAACGAACCTTATATTTACGTCCAGGGTGGTACAAGTTGTAGGTTTCAGATTCGAAAAAACGCCTCAACACAACAAAAACCCCCTCTCGACAGGCACAAGTGCACACACTTGGGGATCACCCCCCAAAGTCTGCAGAAGCTTGCTTGCAACTTGCAACGGAAGCCCCTCCTCGTTCCCGCTAGCCCGGCCCTTCCGCGACGTCAAAGGGGTGATTTTGCTGCAGTGTCACGCCGGCCTACTGTACGTCAATTTGCGCTACCCAAGATTATCACCAGGCGAATCGGGTATATGGGTGCCCTGTGACACAACAGCAGGTAAGAAGAAATCTGCCCCATGGACTTCCCTCGGCTCTCCTGCCCCATAGGCAAAGGGGAGCGTGGGAGCAACGTGCAGAGAAGGAGAATCTACCGGGTTAGATTGGTGCAACCCATGGCTGCTCCCGCTTGGACTCGCAAGCCAGAAAACCGTGCGCTCTTCGATAGGAGAAGACTGTTCTGTTCGGTCGGCGGGTAGAGCGGGGGTCCAAATCCTGCAGAGGGTAGAAAAAGCACACCGAGATAGATGAGCGGGGACGCCGGGGAATGGACGCAACAACCACAGCAATGCCCATGCTATTAAAAGGAGACAGTAGAGGGCGTACTCTAGATCTTACCCGCTTGGTCATTGCCTAGAAGAAGCCCTCTCTCCCTCCGCCCTCTTCCGCTCATCAGCGCAAAATCCTCTTTTTTGTTCACGAGTTCCTCGATCGACTGCCAGCAAAAAACCGAGATCGTTCGCCAAAAGTTAGAAAATTTGTACGAGCATCCAGATTCATTTCCAGGGCCCGCTCATGGGCAAACCAAATAGGCCAATAGGTTGCAAGAGGCACTCATACTGGTATGCCTCATGCAGCACTGATGCTGCTGTGCCAGGTACCGTACCTGGTGGCTGATAGGCCGAGAGCAGAGCCCACGAAGATACTCGCGGGGTATCATACCTATATCGTCGATACCCCTACCACGACTTCGACTATTAATAAGTGCCTCAGACAATATACCTCGCCTGAAAGCCCTCTCTGCTATGATATTCGATGCATCTATCACCTAAATACCCGTGAAGAGCGTTGATATCGCACAGGGGTGTGATCGTTTTCAGCGCTCGTCGTCTCGACAACAGCAGTATTAATAGTAGTTATAGTAGTAAAGGGTAAAGGGTAAAGGGTGCTATCATACGTACGGGTACCAGTATATGAAGTCGAGCATTAGGTTTTCGGAGGTCTCTCCACCAGATATTTCCTTAAACAGCTTGTTCGGTATTGGCAATAAACTTCCTTCCCGTTCTGTCTGGGAGAATCGAGCGCTGAAAAACGATCGCACCCTTGAGCGAAGACGATCAATGCTCTTGACGGTGCGAGTACAGGCCACCATCCTCTCCCTCCTCTCCTCGTTGTTTTGCTGGTAAACCTGGAATGACATGAAGTACGTATGGTATAAAGCATAAGTTTTGCATGTATCAAAATGCACACCTCTCACTCTCACCTGTCAGCAGTCAGCAGTCAGCAGCCGTTGCCCCCCCTTGGGGGATTGGATCGATGTCGTAACATGTCATACAGTATGATAGCGCTGCATCTAGCTTCGCTTCGTGTGACTGCCGTTGAACCTGGTACCTGATACAGCATAGCACACACCAAACAGTAGTATGCACAGCATCGCGCCATATGGCACACGAGGGGCAATATCTGAAGTTAGTATTATACCTAGTTGGCCCTGTGCCGTTGTGCAGCCCAACTTCTGACTGTGAGGTTAGATCCGCGCTGTACAGAACAGTAGACTACTGTGTAGTACCACACGTGTATACTACATATGATACAGTAGTAGTGCCGGTCCCTGTATAGTGCCGGTATGCGCTATATAGTCAACAATACCGGCACTATGATAGCGGCAACCGGCACTACTCCAAATACTTTTATTTATTTTTTTGTCCATCTCATTTATTATCTTTGCCCTTCCTTTGTCTCTCCTTCCTAGTTGTAACTCAGATCCGGGGTCACAAAGTAGGTTTTCTTCCCTCCTCCCCCACTGCGGTTCTTGCCTTGCATTTTTATCGCGAGAAAATTTCAGCACTTTCTTCCCTCGTCAACTCTCGTCGAACTGTGCTTACCCACGCTATAATATGTGCTCTCGACAGTTGGTGTCAATAGAAAATAAAAATCTCAATACGGAGACCTCGACCTCCAACCTAACAGGCTTCTTCGTGGTTACCTGTTAGACCACCGGGGCAACCGGTTATACTTCGAAGTACTACCACAGTGCTTAGCCCATCTGTGACGAGCGATCTCACAGGCACTACAGCAGTAGTATAGCGGGCAGCGAACCGGCACTAAATACGTGATGCCATCGTCCTCGTAAGCAACAATACCGGCACTATATATAGCGGCAACCGGCACTAATTACTCCGCACACTATATACTATATACCACACTGGTTAATCCCATCCAAGTGCCAAGCGATTTCACAGGCACTATAGCGGGGAACCGATACTACTCAACCGGTACTATAGAGCCGGTCGCCCCGGCGGGCTAGCAGGTAACCACGAGACCTGTTGGCGTAAAGGTCGCGAGTTCGAGCCCCGCGGAGTGCATGCTCATAGGGACTTTTTCTCGCTAAGAAATATCTTGACTATAATAGCGGAAAGCGCGAGAGCGTGAGTTAGCCAAATTCGATGAAAATCGACGAGCGTTGAGAAAGCTGAAATCTCTGCGCGATAAAAATGAAGGCAAGAACCGTAGTGGGGGAGGAGAGAGAGGAGCCTACTTTGTGACCCCGGATCTGAGTTACGACTAGGGAGCGAGAAAGACAGAAGTGCGAAGATAATAAATGGGATGGAAAAAAATAAAAAATAAAATAATCGGCGCACGCAACATATTGGGGCACGGCAGAGCCAAGTCATGTCGACCGTCGTGCCTGAAATCTTGAGCAAGGTAAACTGGGTCGATGATAAGTAAAAGTAAAAGGCTATAATGAGATGATATTCATTGGTATACGCACAGTGATGGAGATTGCCTCCGGCAACAGTCCCGATCAATTCTTGAAAAAGATTGCCCCCGAAAAGGCAATCTTGATCTTTTCGGCAATCTTGGCGAAAAGAGGCAATCTTGATCTCGATCTTCAATCGTGATCTTTATGTCGTCAAATTAAGCAGGTTCACTGCTTTGTTTTCATTCGTATACATATATAATACGTGGCTCCATTTTTTTTTCAATGTACGACTGTACGACTACTTCGAGTATTTGGTACCCGCATTTTTGTCGTACATACGTACCAGCTGATTGGTACACTACAGCAGTATCATACACACACCTAGTATGATTAATGATCAGAAACAGGACAATGCTGGACCAGGCTCGATTTCTTATTCGATAATGGGATAACTTTCTACACTAATTCAATACATTACCGGCCCGTTCAGAAGAAACTATTTCAGAAGAAAGTCAGCGCGAAAAATTGAAAAAAATGGTAAAAAGCTCTCAGCCTATACTCGTAGTCAGAGCCTAAGAATGAATATAGTTCACAACAAAAAATGCTTGTTGTCCACGAATAATACCTGGTACTACTTACTGTAAAAAGACATCGTGACTACAGTACAGGACACCTAATAAGAAACAGGATAATTATTAAAACACGCTAAGATTTGAAGAAAAAAAAGAAATTCGGGAGTCGTTATCTTGAAATTTGTGTGGAAAGCACCCCCTATCGAATAACNCCGCGCTGTACAGAACAGTAGACTACTGTGTACAGTAGTACCACGCGTGTATACTACATATGATACAGTAGTAGTGGTCCCTGTATAGTGCCGGTATGCGCCAGTCAACAATACCGGCACTATGATAGCTACAACCGGCACTACTCCAAATACTTTTATTTATTTTTTTGTCCATCCCATTTATTATCTTTGCCCTTCCTTTGTGTCTCCTTCCTATTAATAGTTGTAACTCAGATCCGGGGTCACAAAGTAGGTTTTCTTCCCTCCTCCCCCACTACGATTCTCGCCTTGCATTTTTATCGCGAGAAGATTTCAGCACTTTCTTCCCTAGTCAACTCTCGTCGAATTGTGCTTACCCACGCTATAATGTGCGCTCTCGACAGTTGATGTCAATTGAAAATAAAAATTTCCATACGGAGACCTCGACCTCCAACCTAACAGGCTTCGTGGTTACCTGTTAGACCACCGGGGCAACCGGTTATACTATAATACCACAATACTTAGCCCATCTGTGGCGAGCGATCTCACAGGCACTGCAGTAGTATAGCGGGCAGCCGGCCTTTCTTGACCGGCACTACTATTAATAATAGGAGTATACAGGGGCCACTAATCTGTATTCATGTATTCATGATTCACGTATGATATGTATAGATCATATGTTGTACTTCGTACAGGTGCATGGTTGTGATGATGCTGCTCATTTGCGAAAATTATAAAATTATCTGAATAAATATGGATCAAAATACAAAATACCCCATGGTCACAAGACGAAGACGGAAGACTGAAGACGGATACCGGGATGCATAACGGGTAAAACAGATAGCCGCCTGTTGTGAGTTGTGTGGTAGCATTAACAATTAATACTGCTGCTGTTGTTGTGTGCATCGTTCTGTTGATTCCGCAGGAATATACTGCAGTCGAAGGCGGCGAGGGTGTACGGTGTACGGGCCTGGATCTACATTTTCGGCGAACCTCACGCAGCATCTTATCATAGGTGAGAAACGGGTGACAAATAACAGCCGTGTCACGTATAAAATATGTAGAATACCAGAGGTACCTTTGGTACAAATAATACTATTAATATTAATACTGCTGTAGTACGTATGATACAAATACGATACGTAATGGTTAGAGTTACAGCTTAAAATACGTAAAAAACGTTACTATAAATACTGCAGTAGTATCCTACTAACGAATACCTGGCACCAGGTACCAGGTACCTGATGTAAGATCTGGCACGTATTAAAATGATACGTAATTCACGTATGACTTATAAGGGTTACAGCTCAAATGACGTGAACAAAACGATGCTGCTGTACCTGGCACATACCAGGTACCGCTGTATCGTATACACAAATGCACAGGCAAGCACATGGTTTATTATAAGTATAGACTGCGGTAAAGTTACCAGTATAGTCCATGATACAAAGGAAGATACCGGGTATCTTGGCTAGAAATGGGCACCGGATAAAGAAAAATCGGTTAACCGCGATTTTATCGAAACCCGGCAGGCGTTTGCAATTTGTCGGTTTTCAAAAGATTTACCCAGTGTAAATATTACTCGTATTTTGTTTTGTTTATTTTAGGACACCCACATCTACACTAAAACGAGCCTGCAGCAATGAACAACGTGGACATTAACATGGCAGCGTGATAGTTGGGCAAACAAGGTAACGAAGAGAACGAGATACGCACTTGGGAGTACACAAAAGTTGCAAATCGAAGAAAAATATAATATCACCCGTGGTTTCCTGCCGAAGAAAAAAAAAATTAAAACCGGTTTTTCGTTTTCGATAATAACGCCTCCTACCCGGTTTTCGGGTTTTTCGCAAATGCCATCCGGTACCCATACCAAACCTTCACAACCTAAAACACAACAAACCAGGAATGCATGCCTGGTGTATGATGTAATATCATACTACAGTATGTGGTATGTATTATACGTTACGGCATACCTGGTACTATATGAGAGTGAGAACGTACCGGTGCTATCGCAAAATGGCCAAATGTGATAACCGTTCGCAAGAACCCCAATCTCAAAACGGCAAGGCGTATTTGTTTTCTTTGCAGGAAACAGGTCTCTTATCATCCCCGTTCGCAGAAATATGGAAAATGGGCACATCCACGCCCTGTTTTTCCCTGAGACGTGCTGGTCACACCTTGGCAGTAGTGAATACTTACGGAGGTTTTGTGCTTGGCGCCTAAAACCGATCCTCCGACACTGACCCTAACCCTATGCCCGTGATCAGTACATGGATGCTGTGCTTGGTAAGACTCCAGGTTGACTCGGCCGGCTTGGATGCTGTGCTTGGTAAGACTCTAGCTTGATATGGCCGGCCCGGGATGCTGAGGCTTGGGAAGACTCTAGATTGATTGAGCCGCTTATATTATGCCCTCAAGAGTCAATGAGTGCTTGGAAATACTCTATTAATAATAGGTTGGTTGAGCCGACTATAATATGCCCTTAAGTAGAGTGCGTAAATAGCTATCTCAGGAAGATACGCTACTGGTATCAACACGTGACTACTAAGTACTGCTTTTCCTTCACGGGTGTTACTACCGTCAGTAGTAAAAACTACAAACTGTCTGCGTTTTAGCTGAGATGGTAGTTACCGGTATAAGGTAATCATCGGTAGCGAAACACCGTATGAGGTTTTTTCTTTGTTTTTGCGGCAGTTTTTTTTAACTGGCGACAAACGCCTCCATATACACTGGAAACCCCCTGGAGATTTTGTTTGTCTCGGTGGCTGGTGGCTCTAGCCCTGTGGCTACACTAGCGCGCGCAGGTGACACACATCATAAACTCTTTCGTGTTCGGTAGGGATTTCGATTATTATCGTTGAACGGGGATGATAATGATGCATCCCCTGAATTTAAAAGCCTTGTAATATTTCCGGTAGCGGTAGTGGCGAGCGGTAATTATTTCAGCAAAAATCGGTGATTACCGGTACCTCACATCGGACAAATGAGACAAGTCTACAGACATCGGACAGATTAGGTTAGACAAGTCTGCACACATCCGTCCGATCAGATAGATCCTCAGTTTGCAGTATCTAGATCTTTCAGGGAAGATAGGCTAAATCCCTCATCTATACGATCTGCACGATGTACAGTAGTAGATCCCACTTGCCGGGGGTGGGATATGTATGCTCTGCATGATCTAGATACCAGATAGATAATATTGCTGGGTGGGACCTGCATGATCTGTGGGAAATAGCGCATGATTCCCGAGTGAGATCTGTACGGTACAGATCCTTTACAGATGTTTCTCGACCAAGATCTGTATGGTACAGATATTTATACCTGACACAATTTATTATAATGTTCTAAACAAATGTTCTAAAAATGATCTATTAATAGATTGATTGTCTACAGTAGATCATCATCTGTCCGATACGTGCACGTCTGTCAAGTTAGCTGCACGCTTTTATTGTATATTTTGTGTGATCACTTTCAGTTTCCAGCTCAACTCGTGGAAGGTTAAGGTTTTACCCCGATCTCGCGTACTGCAGATTTATCTCCCCGCGCGGGCGCACTTCCTTAGATGTGTGTGCCTGCACAGCAACTATTAATAGAGCCTTACTTAGCCTTCCTTTCGAAGCACAACGATCCCATGGCACGCCAACGAAGCATGCCTGCCTCTCCTTAGGGTTAGGGTTAGGGTAAGTGTTAGAGTTCCGAGTCGGGGTGGTGGCCGCCGTTAGCGTAAAACGTATCACCATCGGGAAAACACATCCCTTACAATCTCGTGACAAAACCCAACCTGGTACCTCACAGTGGAACAGCGCGATTTTTATGCAGGCGCATATGAAGAGGAAGTTCGGCCGAGCGGGTAGATATACCACTACGCCAGCTAATTTTACCCTCAGCGGTCTTCTGGACTTTACATAGCACACTAGAGCAGACTAGAGCAGCATATAGCAGAATTTAGCAGTAGCCCTGGCCACAGGTGTCGCCCTTTCTACCCCCCGTCCGGTGCTTTAGCCTGCAATCTAATATCGCATTTGTAAGGTTCATTCATTCAGCATTCCCACCATTAACATATTAATAGTGTTGGATACGGTATCGAACGAGAATCAAGTTCGACACGATACCGATGAGCAAACCAAAAAATCTACACGATTTCGATATTTTGTATTGCTGGACATCGAAGCCTTCGTTTAGTATCTGCACAAAAAGCATTAAAAACATGAAAACCTTGAAAACACAGGGATGCCAGGGGATGGAGGGTAAAGACACGTTCGATATTCGATACATGTAATTCTCGGTATTTCGATATATCGATATTTCTATATTTCGACATCCAACACTAATTTCCGGTGCCCGTCAAGTTTCATCCAATTTTGCCAACTGGCGTTCTCGCACTTTCACCGACGGAAGAAGGCTCACTCAGAAAAAAACATACACCTTGCTTGGGTAATGATATCGCTCTTAGTAGTAGCGTCTTGTGTATACAGGTATACAGCTCCTAACTCCTAGCCCAAAACTGCTTCGTGTAAGGTCCACGGCAGTAATAGGAGCGTGTTCTGCTATCATGCTGTGGCGGTATGCTAACGTTGCCTTATATATATTGGATGCGTGATTCGTTTCAGTCTTAGTCGTAGAGATGTTCCATCAAGCTTCGTCCCTAGAAGTGGGCACCGTTTGGAACACAACCGGCTCACCGGTGGTTATTGGAAACCCATCAGGCGTCTGCGGGTGACGAGTATCAATTTTGATAACCGGAGCTTTTTCGTCCCGGTTGTACCGGTTAACCGATGAAGTTGACCGGTATGATTATACCCGCAGTTACACCGGTTAAACCGGCTAACCGCCATAGCTGCCATAACCGAGGCCAGTCGTTACGACACACACCACACACCCGGAGTAGCTACTGTATATAGGAGGCACAAGGTCAGTCGCCACGAGCATGAGCCAGGGAGCTATCGGCCTCGAAGGGTCGCATGAACAGATCAACAGGTGAAGAGATGAAGAGTCGGCAGTACACTCTTCATAGGAGAAGGACTTTGAAAGCGCATACAATACTAATACTACTATTACCGGGGAGCATACTTACTTGTAGTAATAGTAATCAGGACCAAAGTATGTTAGTAAAACTACTGGACTATATAGTTTTTTGTCCTATGTGATGGGTCCTGATTGCTCTGGTCCCCAGTAGTACAGCAGTAAAATACACTCTTTCTCGTCCCTGTGACCAATGGACTCGTCGTGTGGCTTATGGCTCATGGCCCACGCCTACGAATTGTCACGTTAATGGTGCTGGAATAGCACTAGTGTCTCAATACGACTCGAGACTCAAGAGGTTGTCGCCTCTACACCATCAGTTCATGCGTACGATGGTGCCACCATAACACTATTAATAGTGCTGTTGCACGCACTACTACTACTATACCACCACGGCTCGAACTCCGATATCGTGTCATACTTGAATATAAATATACAGACTACGATCAACTATAAAATTGCACGCAGCGGTGTACCGGAGGGAGTATATTTTAATGACTCGGGGTACTCACCGCTATTAAGAGTAGTGAAGGACGACAAAAGCGAAACATGTATGCATGCCTCGCGGTTTCAACCATGTAGAGGCGGTTACCCTGGTTATCGGTTAATTTTATCCAGCCGGTTATATCTGGTTATGCCGGTTATTATTATTCCAGTTGCCATTTATTCGTTCCTGGGATCAACGTCTCTCAGCTGGAAAACGGTTATTGAATTTTCCAAGGTTGTCTTCTGCAGGGTTTGTGGATTCCGGGTAAGGGTATGGACGTCTTACATAACCCACAAAAAGTTCCAGGTGCGGGTATGGAGGTCTTAACGAACTCACAAAAAGTTCCGGGTACGTACGGTATGGAAGTCATACAGAACCCACAGAAGTTCCGGGTAGGTACACGAATATTGTACCCGTACCCGCACCCGCACCCGGGTATTTTTTTAATGGCATACCCGTACCCCGGGCATTGTGCCACGGGCGTGCAGAACTTACAGAAGTTCCGGGTACGGGTCGTACCCGCGGAAATACTCCGGTTATGTACCCTACAGAACACACACTTGCGAATTTTTACAGAAGTTCCGGGTACGGGTATGGAGGTCTTACAGAACTCACAGAAGTTCCGGGTACGTACGGTTTGGAAGTCTTACAGAACTCACAGAAGTTCCGGGTAGGTACGGGTATGCGAATGTTGTACCCGTACCCATACCCACACCCTGATATGTTTCAAAGGGCATACCCGTGCCACGGATATACAGAACTTACAGAAGTTCCGGGTACGGGTGTGAATGTTGTACGCAGAACTTACATAAGTTTCGGGTACGGGTGTGAATGTCGTACATAACTTGCAGAAGTTCCGGTACGGGTAACATCCGGGGAAATACCTGGGTATGGTCCTGTACGTACCCTACAGAACACAATCTTGGGATTTTCGTGTCCGGTGCCCACCTCAACTCGTGACATCGTTGCATAGATGCTCCCGGTATATGTTATCGTACGGGAGTATATAAAGTATAAAGTGAAGTATTTCGGTGTGTAGGCCGTTACGGACGGCCGTACGTATCATAAGTAGTGCGGGATCTCCTATATATCAGAAGTAACACCTGTTACCTGGTAAATGATAAAGGTGTGACCAACGACGCCCACAACCCAAAACCGCCATCTCCTGTCATATATGATATAGCAGCAGTATGCTCTTTTATTTCATTTTTTCCATCCCATTTATTATCTGCGCCCTTCCTTTCTCTCTCCTTCCTATTAATAGTCGTAACTCAGGTCCGGGGTCACAAAATAGGCTCTTCTCCCTCCCCCCCCACTACGGCTCTTGCCTTGCATTTTAATCGCGACAATATTTCAGCACTTTCTTCCCTCGTCAACTCTAGTCGAATTGTGCTTACCCACGCTATACCGTAATATGCCCTCTCGACGGTTGGTGTCATTTGAGAATAAAAATCTCTATACGGAGGCTCGAACCCTCGACCTCCAGCAAAACATGCTTCGTGGTTACAGTACCTATTAGACCACCGGGGCGGCCGGGTACGAAGTGCCTGGTACATGTTTAGGTTTGCTCACAAATGGCCGTGTTGCGGCAGCATCGCTACATCACTGTTTTGAACGGTATCCTTCCAGTACCTGCTACTCGTATAAGGCATTATATTACATGATATCGATATCATATCGATAAGATATCGTAGATACATCTCGGGCGACAACAGTAGTAGTAGCGAATGACGTTGGTGTTACCTCGTGCACTATATCGGGCATGCACGACGAGACTACGTACGAGTGAGTTGTCATTACGAGTACGTAGAGCTATTGGCTGTCGGGCACAGCAGTAGAGTATGTATGCACATCTCACGGAAGTAGCAACAATCCCACACACCTCCCACCACACACCTCACCAGCACGGCGGTGGGGCCACATCACCAGCTGTTATATATACCAGCAGGCAGCAAAAGCAACCAGTCCATATCATAGCTGCATCATCAGAGATCGTCACAGGCGCGCTTCACGCCTCCGCCCTCCACGCCATCCGCCAGCCCGCTCCATAGCCTGCACCACGCCAGTACTCCTGCACCCTTCGCTCGCTCCTTGTGAGGATGACCTCATAGCTTGAGAGTCCGGTATGCTCGTCTGGGTTCGAGAATGGTGAGGACGCGAGGACCCCCAAGACGCAGTCGGAAGATTCTCCGGAGATATCGTATAATGCGGCGCAATTATTCGCGACTGCGTGATGAGGCGAGATGCGAGAGACGCGAGACGTGAGCGTGAGAGCTGAGAGCTCCGCTATTACTCTTTCTCTGCTCTCTGCTGCCCACTCCACGCTTGGCACCGCAGTACCCAGCGAGCGTGTGACCACCCTGCTGATGCGCGATGCAGGCACACGTAGAAGTATGGCACAGCAGAGGAAGCGCTTGCATCAGTCACCTGTCACCTACGATCCTACGATACAGTTCGTGCATATTATACGAGGTACCAGGTACCCCTATGTCCCGAAATATAAACACCGTGTGAATTCAATACGTATATACTGACGGTGCTTATATCTAGGGACATAGTAGATACCTGGTGCCTGTTACGAGGACTATGCATCTGAGCACGAAGGGGTGAAGGAACTGCCGACAGCCCAGCCACACGCCCATCTTGGTGCTTTCCTTCGCTCTGGTTATGTAGGCACTGCTATTTTATATGCTACCTGTACTGCTGTACTGCTGTGTATCCATGTGAGAGTATGATAGATGTGCAGGCATCGAACGCAACTTGATGAAGGATTCTGCACCAACAGTCTACATATAGCAGGTTCTGCGGCCTACGCCGCCCGCTCATGAGAAGCGATCTCAAGACTCATGACACACGACCGCGGGTAAACTCATTGTCAAAACGCTCAGAAAGTAAAAGTTCACACCCAAACGACCCGAGTCGACGAGGGGATACCAAACTTGAAGTCACGCACCGTATGTAATGGCCGGAAGGAGGAGCTCTCGCTATTAAATAGGTGACCTCGAAGATGTAAACGTGGAAGATTTAACGAAGGAACCTGCGGTACTGAATCGTTGCCACGATTGAAAAGAAGAGTGGACGGGCAGGACTGTCAATGTTCGAAATGAAAATGCAAGACGAGCTATAATAGTAGTAGCAGTAGTGTAGTATTAATAGTAGAACATATGGTTATCACAGCGAAACAACGAGTTAATTTTAGATTGAACTGCTCGTTTTCCGTACCGTATCAACAAGCAGCAGTATAAGATAGTATAGCTGTCGCTAGGAACTCGCGCAGCAGGATATTAGTAACTGTCGTCAGCTTGAGTGCATTGGTGGGGAAAACATCAGGAAAAAAACGTCAACGGCGTGCCCCGAAAACCCCCTCTGCACTCCCTTCAGGCGGTGCGTTTACTATAGAAGTAAATACAAACTTGATATTCCTATCACTTGTACGTGCAGGGTAACAGGTAGTACAGATGCTTGTCATCATGAGGGTCATGGTTTCGAGACCCGTGTACAACTAAAAAATTCTTTTTTTTAATGTGAGAGTGCAACGAACTAGACAGATAAAGTTATGAGAATAGGTTGGATAACCACGTAGTAGACGAATAAAACTCTGAGAATTTGATGAAAGGTGCCGACGGAAAAGTGCAGACAGATTCAACTGTTTAATCAAGTAAAAAAACGGTCGACGCTTTCTCGCAAGGGGTCCCTATCACGAGAGGCTTGGTCAAAATTAGAAACTCGCATTCGCTCGTAATAACAGCGGGAAGCGGGAAGAGGCCTCGTACGGAGTAGCCTGATACCGGTACACTTTTGGGAAGAGGCTTAGCACGGTGTGAAGAATGCACTATTAATAGCCAGATACCTCTTGCGCCACGTCAAGAGTACAGTACATATGGCGCCCTCCCCCGTTGCCAGCTTTAAAGCCTCGACCATCCTCGAGGAACCGCTTGCACACGGCGGGACGAAGTTTCTTTGCTGTACATCCTATACTAAAAACTGAGTCGACCTCAACGCGGCAAACAAACTGCAGTCTGTATCCATTGTGCTGTATACGTGCGTATCATATGTTCTGTATGTCGTTGTGTGGGGGGTCGTACGTACGTAGTGTGATGTCTTCGTGTCGGGCGTATAGGAGACTGTATGTATGGTCTCTGATTGGCTCAAAATGCGCCAAAATCAATTGAAAGCTATTATAGACAAAGTAGACAAGTCCAGGTGTACCTGGCCATTTCATGCCAGAATCAGGTACGATGTGAGGCTGGCCAATGAGAGGTGTCCTAGCGTGTGATCTGTACTTGGTTTTAGTGTGGTACCAAAGTGACTAGGTATACCTGATTTTGGCTAAAACCCTAATTTTTTCCTCTTAGGGGGACCAAACGACGACATGTGTTGCTTGATTCGTGGTACAGCGGCATTTACAGTAGTAAGGATCTTGGTTCACATTCGATGTGATTCAGAAAAAAACCAAAGCCGATAAATCAGGCCCACGTAACTCAGGCCTGCTTTCGGTTGATTTTGGGTCCATTTTTATATTGAAATTGCTAGGGCTGGGCACTGGCACAGCAGTATGTATTCGCAGTAGTAATCTACGGATTAACCCGGCCAGTATATTCGCCAGTAGTTTTTATTTTACGTACGTCCAATAAACACGCCACATTATAGTACGAAAACCCACGAAATATATTTCAGGAGGAGACAAGATAGAGAAGCTCTCCGCCACCCCCCGGATGTTGGACCTTTTCACGCCTTCACTCCTTCCGCATTTTTCATCATTGGTCTCTTTTTCTGCGTTGAGTACCTGATACCTTCGCTCGCCGTTACTTGCTTCGCTCGGCCAATATACTGTTGCAATCCAGTATACTGATTGATTTTGACGACAGTATAAATCGCTGCTGACTGAGTCAGCCAGTGCTCAGCCCTAGAAATTGCTCATTTTCCTATGTACACGTTGTATGACGCTGTATGGCATTGTTTTTGGGACACAAAAAAGTTTTGCACCATCGTTATTGAGAGTTGGGGAAAAACAATTGGCGTTAATGCTTTTCATGGATAAATAAAAAGTGAGGGCTGGTCTTGTTTTTCGTTTTCGTTTTTTCGTGCGTCAGTCAAGGTGAAAGTTGCCTAAAAATCCCTAAAACTAGTAACTTTGCGCCTTAACAACGCAACAAAAACACAAAAACACAAAAACACGAACCCTGAGTTGTTTTTCACCTTTCCATGAAGAAAAAACGCGCCAAATTTCGTTTCCCAACTAGCAAAACCCATATGCGCAAGGTTTCGAAGCCGAAATGCTTTTCCTGTCGCTGGAACCGACTCGTAATAATAATACCAGCAAGATGTTGTTGCCCTATCCATAGTCTATGTCGATACACATAGATGCATACATGTAGAGCTACACCGCGATCAACGTATCCTAGATCTGGCCGTATGAAGAGGAACAGGGCCAGAACGAAGACGTCGGTACTGAGTCTGTACGATGCACTTGTTTAAGGATATATCCCGTAGCACAAAGAATACCGTGTGACATTCCTGCTCTTCTCTGGGAAGTTCGGTGGGCTCTGCTGCTGCTACTGCTGCTGTCGCTGCTGTTGCTACTGTCTCTGCTGCGGCCGATGGAACATCCGACCAACCTCCGCGCACTTACCGCCATGCTTTCTGTCGTACGATTTGTTTTTGTCGTGTGGTTTCTTTCTGTCGTGCGTACCGACGCTCTTGATGTCGGTACTTGTCACCCTCCACATGTCTACGCCAACACCCAAGTGTTTTTTAATCCACCCCTCCACCTACTGCGTCGTTCTAATCACCCCCCCCCCCCCCCCGCCCACCCCCCCACCCCCCCTCTGCGCTCACCCATCTCCTGCCTATGACACTCTCGTGCAGCCCCTAATGTCGTACGTCATCATTCACGCGGTCAACTCGTCGTTCATCAAAGCGGTGACGAGGACGGACCGTGTGGTGAAGGTAAAACACCACGCGGCGTTGCAGCGGGCCGTTGAGAGGAAGCTCAACACCGCAAGGGCTACGCTCTGGCGTGGACGAGTGGCCGCTCGGGAGAACGAGCAAAAGCTGTCCGACTTTGAGCAGCAGTGCACGTCGCTACACCAAGCGCACAACAACTTGCAGGGGTTCGTGGCGGCCCAGCAGCGAACACATGACGAATTGCAGACAAGCCTGGATGCTTGTCGGCGCGAGTGCGCCGGCCTACAGGGCCGCCTCGTGGTCGAGCAGCAGCAGCGCTCTCAACTGCAGCAGCGCATGAGCGACGCCGAGAGCAGAGCGTCCGATGCCGAGAAACAACTGCAAAGAGCTTGCGAGCGGGGTCGCGCCCTAGAGGCGCAGTTGGCCGGAGTGACACAAGTTGCCGCACCTTCTGTTTCTGTGGGACCACGCCAGGCACCACCCCCCGCAGTCTCCCAGGTACGGTATGGTATCAACGCTAAGCAGCACAGGGCCGGGGTCCTCGGTAGTGAAGTGTTGCTGTTATCAATGGTATAGTTCGCCATCGTTGTTGGTCCACGACTGCCTGCGGCGGAATCAATGCATGGTATGATAGCTCGCAGCGGTTTAGGAGAACGTCGGGGACAGGGGTTGCTCCCCAATGGCCTAGCGTATGTGGTTTCCTGTTCGCGTGTTGTATACGAACTTTGAAATTACGTCAGCTGCGAGTCGACCGATTGAGTGGTTGATATCCAACTTTGCAAGCTAAGTGGTACGTCGGGCGCGTGCGTTCTATTTCAATTGTAACATACTATGATATTTGTTTTAGACAGGTCTCGAGAGGTACTGAGAGTTCGATTAGGACGCTTTAAATAGCAGCCCCAAGTCACGCCCACACCCGTGATTCGAAGCGCTGTACACCTAACCGCCAAGCATCATAGCCTCGATGTAGACAATCGCTTTAAGTGCCTACCGTTAAAACCATAGACGAACCCACACTCAACAGCCGCTTTCTCTTCAGGCCTCTGCCAACCTGCGGCCTGTGCTCTCCTGGATTCAGGAGGTAGATCGCTGCGTGCAGCTGAACGTGGACCAAGGCACGGTTACCGCGTACTTCCTGAAGAACGCGTGAGTTGGGGTTGCCGCTTTCTGGATGGTGTCGGCGGGGAAGTGCTGGAGGGTTTCGCGGGTTGTGCGTGCAGCCACCTTACTGCGTCCACATGCTGTTTATAGAATCGAGTATTTGAGGCGGACTTGCAGCGGTGCGTGCTGTAGGTCGCGTATTCCACTATCAATGGCATTGTGCGTTTAGGGCAAGCTATTTTGTGGAGTCGTCGCCTTGGAACTTGTCTCAGCACTTGTTCCCTGGGCACCTACGAGGCTTCCGTCTATTCATCGTGCTATATGTGCTCTTGGTGTGATCGCGTTCGATGGCACCTGGTACCGATGGATAGGGATGTTCTGTGTCAGCTTACATGCCAGTGAACCGCTGATCAATACAAGAGCTCTTGCTATGACATCTCCTGCCTGACGTGTGAGGCAAACTACAGAAAAACTCAATTGAGCAACACGCATGCGAAAACTTACACATCACATGGCAATGTATTGTACATTTGGTGCTGTTGATGTGATTCACGGTTGACACCGTAGCTTTTTCTGAAATTGTATCTGCTTGCATGGTGACTGTTCTGTTGAGCTCCTGGTATTTACTTACTCTTCGCGTCGCTGTTTCTCTATTTGTGTACTGTTTTGGGGTCCAACGCTTGTTGCAAGCTCATCACAAACAATCCTGTCTACTGTGCGATACAACCTCCTGCTTCAGCCCGCACATTTCTTGAGCAGCCCAGTCACCCGTGTGTTGTCGTCTGCGTTCTGACCGCTCAGGGTAAAATTGATGGCTCCCCCCGCCGCACCGCTGGTTGCCCGAGCCAGCTATACAGTAGTCAAATCGCGATATGTGGAGCGCTCCAATACCATAGACCCTGTGCTCACCGCCTTTCATTGCTGCATCGCTGAACCTTCCGCCCTCGACGTAACCAGCGACGACAAGCCCGCGCTTGCGGCCGAAGTGGCGAAGTTCAAGGAGCACGCTTTGAAAGCGACGAGCGGCCTGCAGCTTCCCTTCGACAAGCTGCAGGCCATCTTTGCTCTTGTGCAGAATGGTCCGCCAGGTTGGGCAGCGACACCCATCGTGCCTCAGGGGCGCGCTACGGCACAGGTGAAGATGGGGGATGGGTGGAGCTAAGGAACGGGGCGAGTACTATGTTCTGTACATTGTGCCCACCGTATGATATGTAAAAAAATGAGTGCATTGTCGTCAACGCTCACGTACTCGAAGCGCGTCGCGCTATGGTGCTAAATCTACATGTCGACTGGTGCTGTGCTTGGTGCTTGTACGACTTCTCCCTGCCGTTCGGACCAAGCGATGGCAATGGGGGTCCTCGCCAGGGTTAGAGAACAATACGCAAACCCTGTCACGTTTTTGTAGTCGATTAGGCCCACATCACTACTTTGTGGAGTTGACGAATTTGTAGTGTTGCTTCTCTTGCAGGATGTACATGTATAGAAGTACCCTTTCCAGGCACCGTGGACGCTTGCTTGGTGCTTGATGAGAGTCGGCCACGGGCAGTATGTCAAGCCCGCCCACCGCCCTCCCCCGTCTCCCTCCCTCCCTTCCTCCCTGCCTGCCGCCCGTCGAAGCAGGCGGCCAACTTTTCCGCTGGACGTGTTCCCCTTCCTGGGACTGGACCAGGAGTTATCCCGCCCGTGACCATCGGGGCACCTTCGGCGGCGCTCAGCACGCCATCCATCCCGAACGTGGTCCCTCTCTCTATTCCTGCAGCTGCTACCGCCGGCGCTGCCGGACGCGCTCCCGCCACCACGCCGGCGTTCTCTTTCGTCGCGGCCACGGCTACGGCCGGAGTGCCCAGCGTCCCTGTCGCTGCACCGAGCGCGGTTACGCTTGGGGCACGAGCAGTGGGCGGCAGCAAGTCCCAGCAATCGGACGCTAGAGGGCCGACGTCCAACCGGAGCAGGCGAAAGATCGGACCTTGATTGAAGCCGCTGTAGGATAGAGGCAAAGGCGGCTTCGGGCGTTGTGTTTTCTGTGCATTTTATTTTGTGTCGTCCTGGCCATTTGGCTTTTCGTGCCTGGCAGTACCGATAGAAGGTAGAAGTGCCATAAAAGACTAAACCAATTTGGTTTGGAGAGGCGGGAAGCGCAGATAGTAAGTCGTGCGGGGGCTATTGTTTTTTACAAATAGCAGCGGGGGTTTGTGGGGAAATCGCGGTCGGCTTCGTGCATCAGTGCGAGCACCAGAGGTTGAGTGCGGGCCGATTGGGTGTGCTCTAGTTTTTTTTCCTTCCTAGCAGGTGGCAGTCCCTTCTCTACGCAATGGACTCTAGGTCTTGGCGCGGAGATAACGAGTATAAACTTGCCTCGCTCTCGGCTTCGGTGTGATGAGGATTTGCGCTGCCGGTTATACGGCACGGCGCGTTGCCGAGCGAGGGCCCCCAGGCCGTGCACACCAAGCTGATTGCTCATTAGGAGTGTGTTTTTATTGTTGTTGGTAAGGCGATCGTGGGTGATCGCGGGCACGCCGTCTCAGTGGCCAGGGTCCTTCTTCTCTGGAACGGGTTATAGGTCTCGCCGGGGTAGCAACGTATGCTCGCCTCGCTCTCGGCTTTACGGTTTTGTGGGAGATTTGGGCTGCCACTGTACAGTACAGCGCGTTGCCCAGTACGGCGCGTTGCCGAGCGAGGGCCTCCCTGCCCTGTTGCCTGACGGACTGGTGGTTGGGCTCAGTTCGTGATTCTGTGCACAATTTGTGTTGGCGTACAGAGTGTTTTTTCTTCTGGTTTGTTTTTCGGTCGCAACGCCACGGTAGGTCTGCACGCCCTCTGCTTTGCCGCTCATATATATTTTTTATGATCAAACAAAATGTCGCTGGGCAACGGTAGGTTACGCTTGCCCTGGACGCGATCGTTATGTCCGCGACGGCGGAAGTGGCGGTGGTGGTAGCGGCGACGGTGACCGTACGTAACGTTGACCGTGAAACGCGATTGTTATGTCCGTGACGGTGGATGTGGCGATGGCCATACCGGTCGCAGCGGTACGTCAACGCTGCCCGTGAAGCGCCATTGTTGTGTCCACGACGGTGGACGCGGCAATGGCGGTCGCGACTGCGATGATCGTACGTACCACTTACCGTGAAACACGATTGTTATGTCCGCGACGGTGGAGGTGACGATTGCGATAACGGTCGCAACGGTAGGTCAACGCTGCCCGTGAAGCGCCATTGCTGTGTCCACGACGGTGGACGTGGCGGTGGCGGTAGCGTTGGCGATGATCGTACGTACCGCTGACCATGAAACGCGATTGTTATGTCCGCGACGGCGGATGTGGCGATGGCGATAACGGTCGCAACGGTAGGTCAAAGCTGCCCGTGAAGCGCCATTGCCGTGTCCACGACGGTTGACGTGGTGATGGCGGTCGCGGCTGCAACGACCGTACGTACCACTGACCGTGAAACGCGATTGTCATGTTCGCGACGGCAGATGTGGCAGTGGTGATAGCGGCGGCAAATCCGTAGCATGTTCAGTTCTATTTGACGGCAACCCATCGTCGCGGAAGATGGAAGCAGACAGCAGGAAATACACCCCAGGAGTGTCCTTTCGACGATGTGGTATCGTTGTGGTCGCTGGAATATCGAGCAATGTTAAGGAAGGCAAGCTGCCTGTGTTTGTGGGTATTCTAGTGGTGGAAGCGTGAAAATGAGATACCATGTACTAGGTACCGGTATACTTTCCCCACCCTGTAACTCGTTCAGCTTTCGGTGCTGTTTTGATAAAAGTATTCTGCATGTTGTCCAGGCAGACAGAGGCAGGTAGAAGCAAGCAGATAGGTGGCACCAGGCATGTTTTTTACTTTTGTTTTTCGGGCTTTGACCCTCTCTTTTTCTGTAACAACCCCGCTGCTATTAAGCGCAGTTGCGCTCGTACCAGGTATAAACTATAAGCCTGTAGCGGCTTGAATACCAACGCGTCTCGGAGGAAGGAGATAGTAGATAAATGGAGGTCGGCAAGGGGCATGCTGAGCTTTTTGACGATGCATGACCTCTCCAAGTCTAGGTTAAGCCTTGTCGCGGTGAGGGTAGGTATTAGAAAATCACGCAGGCAGAAGCGTTATCAAGGCACCCTGTATTGAACGAGACAGCTTGACGAGTTTGTTCCACTGTAATATCGGCTTATTTGTGTAAGTACCATATTATACTGTTCCTACTATTAATATACTCGGCTTGAAAGGAGTACTGGTATGATACAGCCCGATTCATGGTTGGAAGGCTGCCGGTGTAGGTGGTTAGGTAGTTAGAGTTTAGGGACTACTAGTAAGTGGTGTTTAGTGAAGGAGAAGTTTCGGGTGTAACTATCGCGAATCTTAGAACTATAATCTCGGTTGCTTTACTCATATCTACGCGGTGGGGTGATGGCTCTCGGACCAGAGGCACCGGCAGCATTCGTGGCTCTCTCCGTTTGCACCTTGTACGATGGGGGCTGAATGGAGCGGGAAGCGTGGTTGGCAGTTGGCCATTTGAAAAGTCTTAGAGAAGTCTTTAGGCGCCTTTCGAGCCTTTCCGCTTTCCGCACTATCAAGGGTGCTGAACCGGGCATTGTGTGGTGTGCTTGTTGTTTGTCGCCACATCCGTCGGGGAGGGGTAATCCTGTCTTTCTGCAGGCAACCGTTTTCCTGGGTTATTTCTGGATCCGGCATATGCTACAGTAGGTGCTGTGTGATACAGGGTTGCCCCGAAATATGTTCCCGTGTGATTTTCTAAGGCATTGCACTGTCAAGTTACGTGTTTTATTCGATGCGAGCTCTTGGGCCAAGCTGCTGATCGTCCCTGCTCAGGTATGGACTAGTTCATGTTTTACAGTGGCGAGAGGGGGGGATGTACGCTAGAAAGTTTTACAGAGTAGAATTAGTTTACGACGGTTTGCAGCACCAGTACCAATACATATCTGGCGGTATAGAGCGCCTCTCCAGTATGCATTCACTTCGGCGCACCTTCGCCGTTGTTGTCTGTGTGCGCATTGTACTGCTGTGATGTTATTGGCGTGGCGAAGAGCCGATGTGGGTCGAGTTTAGGGCCGTGTATAGGCTATAGTCATCATCTGGCGTATGTTTGGTTCCTTTGTGGTGGCGTGCAAAGTCGATATGTATGTAGTGTGGAGCAGTTCCGATCCTTCCGCGGAAAAACTGTTTCCATGAACATTTGGCAGGGTTCATAACAGAAGCATGGCGGGTAATATAGTCGTGAGTAGCCCAGCTTGCATTTATTAGCAAGAAAACCTTTGACGTGGGTATGGCTGCTGTCGTCAAGATGTGAACGCGCTTCAACGCCAATAGGGGTTTGGTTGGAGCAGTAATGGTACGCAGAGCACCCCCCCTTAAGGCCAAACCACGCCGTGCCGGCATCACAGCTCACCAACAGGCGTGCTCACCACGTCCTCAGACACCGTTTGTTTTGTGGACATACACGCGCTTCCAACGAGAGACGAGGGTCGACTGCAAGGCAGAGACTCGCAGGAAAAGTGCCGATCTTGGGTGGTGGCCCTGCGACTTCTACAATACCCGAGGCGCACAGTAATGATGGTGGTATTCAGCGTACCGCTTAGCTATGATGAGGTGGTACAGTATACCTATATGCAGTGTTGAGTTTCATCTGGAAACGTTCGGGCCCCGTATATACATGTGCATCGAGTGTGAATTCGCCCCGTATGGTATGATGGTGCATGCCGTTGATCCACCAGGTGTATTGTTGTAGAGGTTGCCAAACGGCTGGCGCGCAAGCCGTTCGCCCACCAGGTGTGGACTGTCTCTTAGAGCTTTTGATTACGCCTTCCACCAAGGCATCGTAGTACCGCCTACGAGTGTTAGTATTGTGTTTGGAGTTTCAGCCATGACGATGATTACTCGTCTCGCGAGTCTACTTTTGACCTAATAGAGCTCTTGATACTCTACTCACTACGATGGTTGTAATTGATTTGAGACACGGGCAATGAAAGGTTCTGAACCGAGAGTTTGAAAAACGAACGGGGTTTGATGCTTGTTCTTGCTACGAGCTGCTTCAAGCTGAACGCCCCAAGTTTTACCAGCCACGAATGAGCGCCGGTTGCAAAATCTACTCGATTGTCGCATGTTTTGTATCATACTGACCGCCATGAATAGCGCAAGAGGGCAATATACCCATTTTGTTTCTGCTGGGGTGTTAGGGCGGGCGGCGGAAAGTGTCCCGACCAACCACGAACGGGGCGTTAAAAAAGGTCAGTATGTACGTAACAGTAACGTTTTTCCGTAAGAAGATACAATTGATTCTTCTCTTTTTTCTGAACGAGCCGGTTTCAGGTACAGTAATCCAAGGCATGCCTGCGAAACATTTCGCGCAAAATTTCGAAGATCTACTGCTGTACATCTATCTTAATGTATAAAAACTGCTATTCTGTCTGTCTGTCTGTAATTGAGTAGCGCTATCCAGAGCGGTTCAGCCCCACCTTGCCCCATGGGTAGGGAGGCTGGGTGCCACAACCCGCAGAACACCGAGTCCCATGCCGCGCTGCGCCGTGGCCGTGGCACAATCCCGACGCACAGTTCTGACAGCCATCTAGCCAGCCTACCTGCTGACTTACGATTTTTGAATTACTATTCTGGCAGCTGATTGGTTGCCCTAATCCATGCCAGTGGCTGCTGGCTCTTTCTAGAAGATCGGTGCTGGAAAGAGCCACCGAGGTTCCGCCAAACCCGGGGAGGATAGGCTCCCATCCCCGGATCAAAAATCCCTCCATATCTCTACAACTCCGACCAACAGGGGATAAAAACGGTGATTTCCCGGGTCGACACTGCCTCGCACGGTATGGAAACCCCACCCCCACCAGTTGGTCACTGATTGGCTGAGGCTCAGGGGGCCAGCGGCACCCGGGGACGATAATTCCCCATCCCCGGGTCAGAAATCCTTCCATACATCTGCAACTCCAACGACCCGGGGACGCAAGCGGACATCTCCCGGGTCGATACCGCCTCGCAAGGTGTGGAAACCCCAATACCACGGGAACACTTGCGGTTTCCTGACCCTCATAGAGCCAGCGTGCGGCGAGAGTTGCCCCTCGGGGCAACGTCGAAGTCCCGCCGCACCCGGGGATGATAACGTCTCAGTGAGGTCCCGCCGCACCTGGGGATGATATGATCACATCCCCGGGTCATAAATCCTTCCATACATTTACAAATCCAACGATCCGGGGACGCAAACGGACATCCCCCGGGTCGATACCGCCTCACAAGGTGTGGAAACCTCAATACCACGTTTTGTTTTGCGGTTGCCTGGCCCTCATAGGGCCAGCGTGCGGCGAGAGTTGCCCCTCGGGGCAACGTCGAAGTTCCTCCGCACCCGGGGATGATAACTTCCTATCCCCGGGTCAGAAATCCTTCCATACACCTACAACTCCAACAACACGGGGAGGAAAACAGACATCCCCCGGGTCGATACCGCCCCGCAAGGTGTGGAAACCCCACCACCACTGGCCACTGGCTGATTGCTGATTTGGCTGGGGCGCTGGAGTTCATAGAGCCAGCACGCAGCGAGGGTTGCCCCTCGAGGCAACAGCGAGGTCCCGCCGCACCTGGGGATGATATGATCCCATCCCCGGGTCATAAATCCTTCCATACATCTACAACTCCAACGACTCGGGGATGCAAACGGACATCCCCCGGGTCGATACCGCCTCGCAAGGTGTGGAAACCCCAATACCACGGGAAAGCTTACGGTTGCCTGACCCTCATAGAGCCAGCGTGCGGCGAGAGTTGCCCCTCGGGGCAACGTCGAAGTCCCGCCGCACCCGGAGATGATAACTTCCTATCCCCGGGTCATAAATCCTTCCATACATTTACAACTCCAACAACCCGGGGACGAAAACAGACATCCCCCGGGTCGATACCGCCCCGCAAGGTGTGGAAACCCCACCACCACTGGCTGATTGCTGATTTGGCTGGGGCGCTGGAGTTCATGGAGCCAGCACGCAGCGAGGGTCGCCTCTCGGGGCAACAGCGAGGTCCCGCCGCACGCGGGGATGATATGATCCCATCCCCGGGTCATAAATCCTTCCATACATCTACAACTTCAAAGACCCGGGGACACAAACGGACACCGCCCGGGTGGATACCGCCTCACAAGGTGTGGAAGAACCACGGGTTTGTTTGCGGTTGCCTGACCCTCATAGAGCCAGCGTGCGGCGATAGTTGCCCCTCGGGGCAACGTCGAAGTCCCGCCGCACCCGGGGATGATAACGTCCCATCCCCGGGTCGTACATCCTTTCATACATTTACAAATCCAACAACCCAAGGACGAAAATGACATCCCCGGGCTCGATACCGCCCCGCAAACCCTACCACCATTGGCTGATCGCTGATTTGGCTGAGGCGCTGGGGCCGAGAGATCCAGCACGCAGCGAGGGTTGCCCCTCGGGGCAACGGCGAGGTCCCGCCGCTTCAGGGGATGATATGATCCCACCCCCGGGTCAGAAGTCTTTCCGTATATTTACAACTCCAGCGACCCGGGGACGAAGCAAACACCGCTCGGGTCGATACCGCCTCACAAGGTGTGGAAAACCCAACCCCACGGGCTAATTTTCGGTTGCCTGGCCCTCATAGAGCCAACGTGCGGCGAGAGTTGCCCCCCGGGGCAACGTCGAAGCCCCACCGCACCCGGGGAGGATAACGCCCCATCCCCGGGTCGGAAATCCTTCCATGCATCTGCAACTCCAACAACCCGGGGACGAAAACGGACACCCCCGAGGTCGATACCGCCCCACAAGGTGTGGAAACCCAACTCCACGAACTGATTTGCGGTTGACTGTCTCTCATGGAACAAGCGTGCGGCGTGAGTTGCCCCTCGGGGCAACGGCAAGGTCCCACCGCACCCGGGGATGATAACGTCGCATCCCCTGATCAGAAATCCTTGCGGACAGCTACAACTCCATAAACCCGGGGACGAAAACATACACCCCCTGGGTCGACACCGCCCCGCATGGTGGTTATTATTTTCCGGTTCAGAGTGGTACATCACAGCACACTGTTAATGCGAGTACTATGGGCAACGCAAAGCTAGCGCCACGGGCGGAGCCGTGGCCGTACCGCTAGTTGGAGATAAAACATTTCGCCCAAACCTGCGAAGATCTACACACCTGTGAAAGGCCAATATGAAGTCACATTTAACGCCAAGTTGATGTTATACTAAAAATAAGTAATTGAGAGGCAACGCGGACAGTTCGCACGTTTACCGCACAACGGTCCTAAGGTGCACGCCTGTTTTTGGAGATAGATCCTGAAACTTTGCCCGTGTTCCGTGAGCCCATTTCGACTCGTCAACGATTGAAGTACTTTGTTTTTCCGTCAGGATTTTGGAATTCCTTAGGGCCTAAATACCGAACAAAACGATTATCGACCAAACACCTGGCGGAAAAACAGAGCAGAAATCCACCGTTCGTTAACGGGTCATCGACAGGAGCTCATAAAACATGTGCGCAATTTCTCAGGATGTCTCTCTAAAACACGGCGTGGACTTCCGACTCTTACTATATATGTATCGAATTCAGCTTTTAAACCAACCTGCATTCAATGATGTATGTGTTCATGTTGATTGTTGATAACCCCTTTCCCGTGCGAAGAAGCACTTCGAACTTCGAACCAGTGCATGGAAGGAAGCATTACGCCAAACGGCATCTTTTGGAAGCCCCAAACACCGATAAACACCGAAGCTAATACCACAGCCCCAGCGCGCGCGTGGGGGAGGGGGGGGCAAATTCACTCTTGAAAACGGAAAGCACAGGCTATGATACCGCCTCACACCCCAGCAGGAGGGGGTGGATGCGTCCTTGAAAACGGCAAACGCAAACTATATACAGGCTGGTTCAGGCATGTCACCCAAAATTCATTCAGTGGCGAATGTCCACGCTGTTTTTTGAAGTTAGACCCTGAAATTTGGCACACGTGTTTTATGCGCCCTACCCGAGACTTTAACGGATGTTTTTTTTTTTTTTTTTTTTTCCGTCAGATATTGCTTGTTTTGTATTTTTTTTGGGAAATTTGGGTCTTAAGAGATCCAAAATTTCCGGCGAAAACAAAAAACGAAAAAAAAACCCATTCGTAAAAGGCTCGGGTAGGGCGCATAAAACACGTGTGCCAAATTTCAGGGTCTAACTCCAAAAAACGGCGTGGACATTTTGACTTTTATGCGGTAAAAGTGCAAAAATAGGCGTCGCCTCGTAGTTACTTAGTTTTAGTATAGAATCGATTTTGGTCGTTAAATATGACTTAATATGATCATACGCAGTCAGATTTTCGAATTTTTGCGTGAAACTTTGTACAAACATGCCTTAGACCACCTGGAAGCGGCTCGTTCAAAAAACAAATGGGGGAAAACAGGTTTTCCTACGGAAACGCCTGACTATTGTTGACCACTTTGAAGGCCTGTGATTGGCCGGGCCACATTTTCGGCGGTAGCGCCAGTTCTAGGTCCTTGAACAAAAAACTGGCGACGTCACCCTCTTCCACTGTTCATGGCGGTCAGTATGATACCAAATATGTGACATTGGAGTTGCTATTGCATGCGGCATTCGTGACTGACGAAATTTTGGGTGATATGCCTGAACCAGCTCGTACCGCAACGTCCCCAGCGCGGGGTGGGTGGGGGGGGGCGTACTTATTTGTTGCTTGTCTCAGTCGTTTGACCATTGACCACGCATCCGTTTCGAGACGGAGCACCGCGCCTATCCCTCATAAAGGCACCTCCAACACTTGGGCGCTCATTGCGTTTTGTTTTTTACATCCCATTTAATAGCTTCGCTCTTCTTTTCTCTCTCCTTCTTAGTCGTAACTCAGATCTGGGGTAATAAAGCAGGCTCTTCTACCTCCTCCCCACTACGGTTCGTGCCTTGATTTTTATCGCGCAGGTCGCCCCGGTAGTCTAAAAAGTAACCACGAAGCCTCTTAGGTTGGAGGTCGAGGGTTCGAGTCAGCGTATGGAGGTTTTTATTCTCAAATGACACCAACTATCGAGAGCGCATAGTATAGCGTGGGTAAGCACGATTCGACGAGAGTTGACGAGGGAAGAAAGTGCTGAAATATTCTCGCGTTAAAAATGCAAGGCAAGAACCGTAGTGGGGGAGGAGGGAGAAGAGCCTACTTTGTGACCCCGGATCTAAGTTACGACTAGGAAGGCGAGAGAAAGGAAGGGCGAAGATAATACATGGGATGGAAAAAAAAGTAGAAGAAAAAAAAGAGGGTTCAGCATGCCCACCGCTCGTCGATTTTCATCGAATTTTGCTAACTCACACTCTTGCGCTTTCCGCTAGTCAAGCTATGTTTGCGAGAAAAAGTCCCTACGAGCATATACGAGTATGCACTCGGGGGGGCTCGAACTCACGACCTTGACTCTAAAAGGGACGATATTCACCTGTCATTCCACCGGGGACGTTGTTTCCATATATTGCACAGAAACGTATTGCAATTTTTTTTATCCCCTTCCTATTTGGCCGCGTGTGGCCACCATTTGTCTCCTAGGATATCATAGCGGTCGTTTTCTCGTTACTATCAAAAGTGTATAAAACTTCTTCTCGTCTAATTCGTCTATTTTCCTCATCTCCAGTTCTAACACATCCCATTCCTCCTTGTACATGTTACATTCTCCCACTACATGAATTCCACTCTATCGTTTTGCAAGCGCGGGGGCTGGGGTCAAAACTCCATCCTTGCAATCGGAAAAGACAAGCTACCACGGCATATCCAGCGGGGAGGGGGGCGCAAATGCACCCTTGAATATGGAAGAACGCCCGCTATATACCGCCACATTCCCAGCGAGGGGGTGGGGCGTACTTCGTATATATCTTGTCGAAAAAGGTACCACATACACACCACATACACACTGGAGTCCTGTGCCTCAGCACGAGCGACCATATGCAACCCTAATCATCACCGGCGATGGGCTGCGAGGGGGGGGTCGGCAAGGCGAAACATCATAAAGCAATGCGTGTGATTGTGTCACTACTTATTTCCAGGTATTACATAATTAGTATAGTAACATCATGCTTGACATCCGATATTGTGCGGCAAGAGTATCAACGTGCGATCACTACTGTATCATAACGAACATTTTTTTAGAAGAAGAAAACCGACGCTAACCCAAAAAGGAAACCTATACTGGTATGCAAGAAGTCTCAGTAGCTAGCTCCCTTCTGTACCGCCTTCCAGCTTAACATCGATCTGCAATACACAACCTTGCTCCACCGGTTCTTCTCCTTACATTCACATCTACCTTCTACTCTTATAATCCTAATCCTAAGCCGCGTCCAGGCTCGACCCCCACGTCATGTGTGTGGGTCTGTCACCCCGCCGTTTCGTCCGGCTCTTTTTGCTTCCTGGCGGTCCCTCAGCTGGAGCTTGAAGGGACACCCTACGTAATAGTGCTATTGATTGATTATGCCAACTTTCAAGTTCTGGACGAGGGCTCGCGGCTTGCTGTAGCCAGTATACAGTGCGCAATCTGACTACGCATATGTATGATTTTTTTTTTCGATTGCCTTTTGTTTGTGTAAGTTGTTTGTTGAATACCAGGTAACAACGATGCCCAAATCGGACAGCTAATCGATTCCCACCTCATCGTCATGATATACAGTAGATCTTTCAGGCAGATATATTATATTCATGATCTATCTGTACGATCTATTAATACCATCATGTTGTCAGGTGGAAGCCGTATAATCTGCATGATCTACAAAAGGACATGCTCCCTGGGTTGGGTCTATACTTACTATGCATCTCCCGCACAGCATCGCATAACGGCAGGTTGGGTTCTAAATGATCTATATCATCTACTTCGTATATCATCTAGATCATCTGGATCATCTAGCTAGATGATCTGCAGTAGATAGATAGATAGATCATGATCTGCCCGACTTGTGAAACAATGCCGAGTATCAACCGCATGAACCATGCGGTAACACTTATTACGGGGGACCATAGTAAATAGGACCAAATATTATGACTAAAATAGGGAAATGTATAGGTTTTTGTGTGTACCGTAGATCCTATTTACTATGGCCCTCCGTAATAGCGACACATGCTGTACCCCTACACGTACGTATTTACCGGTACGACTACAGTAGAACCGGCTCCGGAGAACTTGCACGTACGTGCGAGTCTAACGAATCTGCACGTACATTCAATACGGTTATATGTATAGCAGGAGTTGTTGTAGATATGTATGGCCTACATGGGTACCAAATGGGATCGAGGTGCCAGGTGGGCCTCCGGCGGCTCAATTTCTGCACCTTGTGGGTGGGAGCAGGGTGCCAAATGGGATCAGATCTGGGTGGGATCAGGCTCGGGTGGGAGCAAGGGTAAAGATGGTGCAAAAGTACGTGCAGATCTAACAGCCCACAGCACGTACGTGCAATTATACGCTGTACGGCTGGTGCAGTAGAACGTAATGCGGTATTACGGGGGACCATAGTAAACACTCGTAAATAGGACCAAATATTGTTAGTAAAATAGGAAAAATTAGAGGCTTTTGTGTCAACCGTAGGTCCTATTTACTTTGGTCTCCCATAATAATAGCAGTATTAATACTCGCAGCTAAGCTTCACAAGAGGGGGGGTGAGGGGTGAGGAGGATCTCGAGATCTTGACTTTCAAGATTTCGGCAAGAAAAAAAAAGTTTTTTTTTCAACCATTCAGTATGATGCCGGTATTATTATACTGCTTTTACTATTACTACTATGTAATGAAAATAAGTAATCTCCACAAGCCTCGTAAAAAATGCAAACTCTCGGGCTGTACAGGTAGTCATTTATTGAAGATAATAATATACCTGGTATACTGTAAATAGAGCTTGCTTGGTACAAGGCAACAAAGGGTATTTTTATTATTAGCCGTACGTAATACTGCTATTAATATGTGTCATTGTGTACCATACACTACAGCAGTCATTCATGCTGTATTTCTGACTGATCAACAGCATTGATCCCACGAACAATATATGACAATACTAGTAAAAATACTCGTACCAACTATTAATACTACAGTACACTACTACTGTGAGCTCCCGCACAGCTCTAAACCGCAGGCAGTCTCACGGGTCCCACGGCCATCACTCCGTATCATAGGCTTACTGCAGACGCATCACATGTCTGTGAGTGAGCATGCAGAGAACAACACCAGCTCTCATCGAGAATCCCGCAGATGTCACGTATCACGAACCGGAACATCACCTCATACAACTATGGGTGAAAATATAAGGACCGTTGGGATGTAATTGTGAAGACCGAACGAACCTTACATTTCCGTCCAGCATGGTACAATTTGTAGGTTTCAGATTTCAAGAAACGCCTCAACACAACAAAACCCTCTCTCGACAGGCACAAGTGCACACACTTGGGCGTCACCCCCCAAATTCTGCAGAAGCTTGCTTGCAACGGAAGCCCCTCCTCGTTCCCGCTAGCCCGACCCTTCCGCGACGTCAAAGGAGTGCTTTTGCTGCAGTGTCACGCCGGCCTACTGTACGTCAATTGCTCTACCCAAGATTTTCACCAGGCTGATCGGGCATATACAGTTGGGTGCCCTGTGACACAACAGCAGGTACGAATACATCTGCCCCATGGACTTTCCTCGGCTCTCCTGCCCCATAGGTAAAGGGGAGCGTGGGAGCAATGTGCAGAAAACGAGACAATACCGTGTTAGATTAGTGCAAGCCATGGCTGCTCCCGCGTGAACTCGCAAGCCAGAAAACCGTGCGCTCTTCGATAGGAGAAGACTGCTGTGTTCTGTTCGGTCGGCGGGTAGAGCAGTAGGGGTCCAAATCCTACTTACAGAGGGTAGAAAAAGCACACCGAGATAGATGAGCGGGGACGCCGGGGAATGGATGCAACAACCACAGCAACGCCCTTGCTATTACAAGGAGACGATGGGGTGCGTACTGTAGATCTTGCCCGAGATCGTTGCCTTCTAAGAAGCCGTCTCCCCCTCCGCCCTCTTCCGCTCATCAGCGCAAAATCTTCTTTTTTTTCGCGAGTTTCTCGATCGACTGCCAGCAAAAAACCGAGATCGTTCGCCAATAAAGAAATTTTGTACGACGAGCGTACGAGTACAAGCATCCAGATTCATTCCCAGGACCCGCTCATGGGCAAACCAAGTAGGCCAATAGGTTGCAAAAGGCACTCATACTCGTATGCCTCATGCCTCATGCAGCATTGATGCTGCTGTGCGAGGTACCGTACCCGGTGACTGATTGGCCGAGAGCAGAGGCCATGACAATAATCGCCGGGTATCATACCTATATCGTTGATACCCCTGCCACGACTTCAACTATATAATAAGTGCCTCAGGCGATACCTCACCTGAACGCCCCCCCTCTCTGCTATGATATTCGATGCATCTATTAATAGCCGTAAAGAGAGTTGAGATCGCACAGGGGTGTTATCGTTTTGCAGCGCTCGTCGTCTCGACAACAGCAGTAGTAAATGGTGCTACGATATAAAGTCGAACGTTGCATATTCGGAAGGCTCTTTCCGCAAACAGCTTGTCCGGTATTGGCAACCTTTCCGTTCTGTCTGGGAGAATCGAGCGCTAATAAACGATCGCGTCCCTAAGCGAAGACAATCAATGCTCTTTACGGTAAGAGTACAGGCCACCATCCTCTCCCTCCTCTCCTCGCTGTTGCGCTGGTAATGCTGTCTTTCGTACGATTCCCTCATTTCGTTCTAGCCGATCTACCAGTACTACTTTTTCCCCTACGAGTACGTCTCCAGATCCTTCCCTCCCTTTCGTGACTCAGGTCCCGGGTCACATATACAACCGGGCATATCCTCACCAATATCCTATACTACTACTAGTACACTTTTTGTTTTTCTCCATCCCATTTATTATCTTCGCACTTCCGTCTCTTTCCCTCCCTAGTCGTAACTCAGATACGGGGTCACGAAGTAGGCTCTTCTCCCTCCTCCCCACTACGGTTCGTGCCTTGATTTTAATCGCGCAGAGGGTTCAGCATTCCCAACGCTCGTCGATATTCATCGAATTTTGCTAACTCACGCTCTCGCGCTTTCCGCTAGTCAAGACATTTTGTGCGAGAAAAAAATACTACTAATAAAATAGGCAGCCTGTACCAGGGTATCCCTGGAATGACATGAAGTACCTATGGTATAAAGCATAATTATTGCATGTATCCAAATGAACAGCTCTCACTCTCACCTGTCAGCAGTCAGCAGTCAGCAGTCAGCAGTCAGCAGTCAGCAGTCAGCAGTCAGCAGCCGTTGCCCCCCTTGGTGGATTGGATTGATGTCGTAACATGTCATACAGTATGATAGCGCTGCAGCTAGCTTCGGTTCGTGTGACTGCCGTTGCACCTGGCACCTGATAGAGCATAGCACACACCAAACAGTAGTATTATGCACAGCATCACGCCATATGGCACACGAGGGGCAATATCTGAAGTTAGTATTATACATAGTTGGCCCTGTGCCGTTGTGCAGCCCAACTTCTGACTGTGAGGTTAGATCCGCGCTGTATAGAACAGCAGTAGACTACCGTGTAGTACCACACGTGTATATTACATATGTACAGTATTAGTAGTGGTCCCTCTATAGTGCCGGTATGCGCCAGGCAATAATACCGGCACTATGATAGCGGCAACCAGCACTACTCCAAATATTTTTTATTGGGCAGCGGCCAAAAACAGGTACACCTGGTCCGTTCGGGGCCAAAAACAGGTACATACTAAAATCAAGTTTAAAACGCACCCCACGAACCTGCCGTTCCTTGCAACGCAAAGTAGAGTTTTTTCATGTTCTTCGTGCTCGCCCGGTGGCTACGTATACGAGTAATAGTACGAGTAACGGACGCCTGCTGCTGTATTCTCCCTTCTCAGCTTGCGACACCCCTGGTATTCCAAGTTGACCACAATCCCGAAGGGGAGCCTTCTATCTCGTATAATTTCGGCGGAGGTGTGCAGGCAGATATGTGTGTCGCTCGAGTGGCGTGTGGTGCGAGGTGCGAAGGGAGGAGGGGGTCTTCGCGTACGTCGGCATTTGTATAGTAGGGGTCATAGGGTGGAACTATGAAGGGCCTCTGATTGGCTTAAAAACGACAAAAAAAAGGTGAAAGTCAAGCAGAGTAGACAAAATCAGGTATACCTGGTATTTAAAGAGGCAAAAACAGGTACAGCGAGGTTTGGACCGATGGCAGGGCACGCGGAGTGCGTTTTTTACCTGATCTTAAGTATGTACCTGTTTTTGGCCGCAAACGGGCCAGGTATACCTTTTTTTGGCCGCTGCCCTTTTTTTTTTTTTTTTTTTTTCCATCCCATTTATGATTTACGGCCTTCCTTTCTCTCGCCTTCCTATAATAGTCGTAACTCAGATCCGGGGTCACAACGTAGGCTCTTCTCCCTCCTCCCCCACTACGGGTCTTGCCTTGCACTTTTATCGCGAGAAGATTTCAGCACTTTCTTCCCTCGTCAACTCTCGTCGAATTGTACTTACCCACAATATGCGCTCTCGGCAGTTGGTGTCATCTGAGAATAAAAATCTTCATACGGAGACTCGAACCTCCGACCTCCAACCTAACAGGCTTCGTGGTTACCTGTTAGACCACCGGGGCAACCGGTTATACAACCACAATGTTTAGCCCATCTGTCACGAGCGATCTCACAGGCACTACAGTATAGCGGGCAGCCGGCCTTTCTTGACCGGCACTATTAATAGGAGTATACAGGGGCCACTAATCTGCATTCATGATTTACGTATGATACGTATGTCAGGTATATATTATAGGGGTTTTTCCAAAATCAGGTACACGTGGTCATTTTGGTGCCAAAAATAGGTAATACACTAAACCAAGTACAAATCACACGCTAGGACACCTCTCATTGGCCTGCCTCACATCGTACCTGATTTTGGCATGGAATTATCAGGTACACCTGGATTTGTCTACTTTGTTTAGCTTTCAACTGATTTTGGCGATTTTTGAGCCAATCAGAGGCCATACGTACACTGTCTCCTATACGCCCGACACGAAGACATCGCCACACTACAGTGCGTATATACGACCCGCCGCAACGACTACAGAACGTATCATACGCGCGCATACAGCACAATGGACCTGTTGTAATATACCAGGTATTACGTACTGCTGCTTGCTGGCACGGTCAGGAAAGCGAGCAGTTCAGTCTCAAATGAACTCGATGTTTTGTTCGTATGCTATCAATGTGGCTACGACTATATACATACGTATGATAGATACCTTGTACAAGAATACGGAAATACACGTCGTAGGAGTGAGTGTGCTGTGTGATCACGAAATCAACGAAAGCATACGACAGATATAATACCCGTACTAAAAATAACATACAGTACAACAACAGTAATCAAGAGTTTGGCGGACACACACACATTCGCTATCATTCTGTAGGCCCTGACCCATTTAGTGTTTTTTTTTTTTTTTCGTGCCCACTTTTCCGGAATGGCACGAGTCCAAACAAGCCAACTACTATGGCACCAGGGTTTGGCCATTTTCCCACAGTTTTGGCTTAGGTTTTGGTAGTCATAAGCCACCTTTTTGGGGACCGGTCACGTTTGTTTAGTCGGTTTTGCGCAAAAGAGCGAACTATGGCACCAGGGTTTGGCCATTTTTCCACAGTGTGACTTCTTCGTGTTCTCGGGTGTATTTAAACACATAAGCGGGGTGTGTGAACATAAACCAACTGCTGAAATGCTGAATCGTATGCATATAAGTCAATCGCTTTGATGCTGTTTAAGTATCCAGTGGAGTTCCCGATGCCGACTGGGCACCTAGCCCGGGCTTTCATCGAACCCAGCGCCAAAAATAGGGGTGGCATAGGCTGCCTATGGCATATTTTCTCTTGTTTTGCCACCCCTTGTGCCCACAATCCTAATGGCACGTGCCCACCCCAGCTTATGACTTTGCTTATGGCACATAGAGCCAATTATGTCAATCGCTATACCCACTAAATGGGTCAGGGCCTATCATTCTGCTGCTGTTCAGGCGCAAATTCAAAAGTATGTTTGATTATTGATTATTTCTCACAGCCAAAAAGTCCTGAAAAACACCGTTCGTGGCGTGCGTTTTTTACTTGGTTTTAGTATATACCTGATTTTGACTCAAATTGATCAGGTATACCTGATTTTGGCAGTTGCCCTACATTATATGTTATACGTCGTAAAGGTGCATGGTTGTGATGATGCTGCTCATTTGCGAAGATTATAAAGTTATCTGAAAAAATATGGATCAACATACCCCATGGTCACAAGACGAAGACGGAAGACTGAAGACGGATAACGGGACGCATAACGGGTAAAACAGATAGCCGCCTGTTGTGAGTTGTGTGGTAGCATTAATACTGCTGCTGTTGTTGTGTGCATCGTTCTGTTGATTCCGCAGGTATATACTGCAGTCGAAGGCGGCGAGGGTGTACGGTGTACGGGCCTGGATCTACATTTTCGGCGAACCTCACGCAGCATCTTATCATAGGTGAGAAACGGGTGACAAATAACAGCCGTGTCACATATAAAATATGTAGAATACCAGAGGTACCTTTGGTACAAATAATACTATTAATATTAATACTGCTGTAGTACGTATGATACAAATACGATACGTAATGGTTAGAGTTACAGCTTAAAATACGTAAAAAACGTTACTATAAATACTGCAGTAGTATCCTACGATATAATTGATGCACACCTGCACAGGCGAGCACATGATATATCGCAAGTATACACTGCTGTAGACTTTTATTTTCTTTTTCCATCCCATTTATTATCTTCGCACTTCTGTCCCTCTCCCTCCATATAGTCGTAACTCAGATCCGGGGTCACCAAGCAGGCTCTTCTCCCTCCTCTCCACTACGGTTCGTGCCTTGATTTTTACCGCGCAGAGGGTTCAGCATTCCCAACCCTCGTCGATTTTCATCGGATTTTGCTAATTCACGCTCTCGCGCTTTCCGCTATAGTCAAGATTTGTTTTTCGCGAGAAAAAGTCCCTTCGTACTCGTATGTATATTACGAGCATGCACTCGGGGGGGCTCGAACTCACGACCTTGATTGTAACAGGGACGAGATTCACCTGCTGTAGAGTTATGCGGTAGTACCACTCTGTCCCGCAAAATAAGCGACATTTTGATTAAATATATATACGAGTATATGCAAACGGTTATTATTTTTTGGGACATAGTGGTATGACACAACGGAAGACGGCAGGTATTGGCTGGAGATGGGCACCGGAAAGAGAAAAATCGGTTACCCGCGGTTTTATGGAAACCCGGCGGGCGTTGTTATTTAGTCGGTTTGCAAAATTAAATTCCAGTGTACTGTATATACGTACTACTCGCTCGTTTTTCATTTTTATTTTATTCATCTGCACTAGACGAGCCTGCAGCATTCAACAACGTGAACATGAACATGTTAACGTGATAGTTAGGCAGACAAGGTAACGTACACAACCGGATGCGCACTTGGGAGTACAAAACAAGGTGCAACTCGAAGAAGAATGAAAATCACCCAGTGATTTCCAATGTTTTGGAGGCTTAATACCTGCAAAAAAAAACGGTTTAAACCGTTTTTTTTTATTGGGAACAACACCTCCTATCGGGTTTTCGGTTTTTAGAAAATACTATCCGGTACCCATCTCACATCTTGACAAACTAAGCCACAACAAACCAGGGATGTATGAATGGTGTATGGTATAATATCATATAATATGGTGTACGTCATACGTTACCGCCTATCCATATCATACATATCATAGATATCATACCTGGTAATATATGAGGGTGAAAACGAACCCGAGATACGTACCGCAAAATAGCTAATTGTGAGAACCGCTCGCACGCACCTCAACCTCAAAACCGCAAGGAAAGGCTTTTTCTTTGCAGGGGACGGCTCTCTATCATCCCCGTTCGCAGAAATATAGGAAAATGGGCACATCTGCGCGCTGCCTTTTCCTAAGACGTGCTGGTCACACCTTGACAGTAGTGAATATTTACGGGGGTTTTGTGCTTGGCGCCTAAAGCCGACCCTCCGACCCTCACCCTGCCCCGAAGCCTATAATATACCAGTGGTCAGTGCTTGGATGCTGTGCTTGGTAAGACTCTAGGTTGACTCGGCCGGCTTGAATGCTGTGCTTGGTAAGACTCTAGGTTGACTCGGCCGGCTTGGATGCAGTGCTTGGAAAGACTATAGGTTGATCCGGCCGGCTCGGGATGCTGATGCTTGGGAAGACTCTAGATTGGTTGAGCCACTTAGAGTATGCCTGGTATCAGATACCCCTTGAGTCAATCAGAGTGCGTAAATAGCATAGGAAGAACTACTACTACTAGCAACACGTTACTCCTACGTACTGTTTTTCCTTCACGAATGTTGATGTTTACTAAAGGAAAGTGTGTGTTGTTTTAGCTGGGATGGTATTCACCGGTATGAGGTAATCACAGGTATCAAACCCCGTATGAGGTTTCGNCGTACTACTCGCTCGTTTTTCATTTTTATTTTATTCATCTGCACTAGACGAGCCTGCAGCATTGAACAACGTGAACATGAACATGTTAACGTGATAGTTAGGCAGACAAGGTAACGTACACAACCGGATGCGCACTTGGGAGTACAAAGCAAGGTGCAAATCGAACAAGAATGAAAATCACCCAGTGGTTTCCAATGTTTTGGAGGCTTAATACCTGCAAAAAAACGGTTTAAACCGTTTTTTTTCTTGTTGGGAATAACACCTCCTATCGGGTTTTCGGTTTTTAGAAAATACTATCCGGTACCCATCTCAAATCTTGACAAACTAAGCCACAACAAACCAGGGATGTATGCCTGGTGTATGGTATAATATCATATAATATGGTATACGTCATATGTTACCGCATATACATATCATACATATCATACATATCATACATATCATACCTGGTATTATATGATGGTGAAAACGTACCCGAGATACGTACCGCAAAATAGCTAATTGCGAGAACCGCTCGCACGCACCGCAACCTCAAAACCGCAAGGAAAGGCTTTTTCTTTGCAGGGGACGGCTCTCTATCATCCCCGTTCGCAGAAATATAGGAAAATGGGCACATCCGCGCGCTGCCTTTTCCTAAGACGTGCTGGTCACACCTTGACAGTAGTTAATATTTACGGGGGTGTTGTGCTTGGCGCCTAAAGCCGACCCTCCGACCCTCACCCTGCCCCGAAGCCTATAATATACCAGTGGTCAGTGCGCTGTGCTTGGTAAGACTCCAGGTTGACACGGCCGGCTTGAATGCTGTGCTTGGTAAGACTCCAGGTTGACTCGGCCGGCTTGGATGCTGTGCTTGGAAAGACTATAGGTTGATCTGGCCGGCTCGGGATGCTGAGGCTTGGGAAGACTCTACTGTAGATTGGTTGAGCCGCTTAGAGTATGCCTGGTATAAGATACCCCTTGAGTCAATCAGAGTGCGTAAATAGCGTAGAAAGAACTACTACTAATAGCAACACGTTACTCCTACGTACTGTTTTTCCTTCACGAATGTTGATGTTTACTAAAGAAAAGTGTGTGTTGTTTTAGCTGGGATGGTATTCACCGGTATGAGGTAATCACAGGTATCAAACCCCGTATGAGGTTTCGTTTATTTTTCGGTAATTGTATTTTTGAAAAATACCT
>MEHQ01001841.1:0-13067 GCA_008828725.1 Saccharina japonica | reverse complement strand
CCGGCCGGGCTTGCTGTGTCGGGGTACTTAGCGTTTTGCCGAAAAGTGCTCGCACGAAGAGAAAAGTTGCGAAAAGTGCGAAAATTTCACAAACATAACTATACATATACTACAGGATATAGAATGCTACTTCCGAGAATTTTCTCCCCATAAAGTGATTGCGGTCCTAAAACCCCGCCGTGGCCCTGAATTGCGAAAAAAAATATCCCCTCAATGTTTAGTGCCAAAAGTTTTTTAAGGGGCCCCTTCGGTCATGATGAAACAAGAGTACTTGAGTGTTGAAAAATATATATTCTTCATTTTTTTTGCAGCAGCAATACTATTTCTGGTATAATAACACCGTATCAGTACTCCCTACGGAAATAGGCATAGCTCCGGTTCTAATGCTCAGATTATCGCCCGTCGATAAGTTTTAGAGAGCCTAGATCATGGCCAACATTTGTGTCTCGGGAGGCATATCGATCAGACGCCTTGTTTGTCACGAAAAGTGCTTCTTACTCGAAAACGACTCGCCATACCCCTGGTACCCAAGACGAATTAGAAAAATGTTAGTTTCTCCGGCTGCTGATACTGTTTTAACTCAGATTTTCGACGAGGACACCGAGCACTAGTAGGGGAACGTACCTGGGCCTCTAGTTCGACCGCCCGTAGCGTCCTACGTGGCCACAGCAGAGTGTAGATACCAAACAGGAGCTCCGAAACGATCAAAATCTTGCTGCGGAGCACTTTCGTTTCGTGATGCAAACACAGCAATCCTTGCCCTCCCTTGCATATACAAGGGTTCCAATACCTCCTACGGACTATAACGAACAACTTATACGTTTGACGGGCGAAGATCTGAGCATTAGAACCGGAGCTATGCCGTTTTCCGTAAGGAGTACTGATATGGTGTTATTATACCAGAAATAGTATTGCTGCTTTAAAAAAAACGAAAAATGTATATTTTTCATCACTCAAGTACTCTTGTTTCATCATGACCGAAGGGGCCCCTTAAACAAAACCGTTTAATGTTTTACTAGCGGTACAGCCACGGCTCCACCCGTGGCGCTAGCCCTGCGTTTCCAATAGAAGGGTGTATCACCTGGTATAGCAGTAGTAGTCGTAAATATGCTGTGATGTACCACCACTCTGAACGGAAACGAAATAACCATCGTGTGGGCAAGATGAAAGAACAAAGGTGTCAATAGCATCATGATCTACAACTACTATGACACTACGTATAGTAGACCAGGTGTGGCGTGTTCTCATATGCGCTGTCGTACTTGTTCGATGTGATAGGGGTATAGGGGTACATTTTCCATCTTCGGTGTTTTGTTGCCACAGGCAGTCGTGCCTTGAAGAAGTGGTAATGTACTAGTCCGGCAGGTTGAAGTCATGTCTGTATTATGGATTCTCCATTTGGTATTATACGTGTCGGGGAATAAAGATGTTCCGTCATAGTAATATACTTAGTATGGAATCGGGTACATGGTTGATTTATACATGAGTTTATTTTTCTTGTAGCCTAGGTATACGATCAGTCGGATAAATAGCTATTGGCCGGGAAGTTTCGTAGCATGGTTGGGTGACAGTCCCAGCATCTTGTAATAATTTTGGATGATGCATTGCCTGGGCAGTTCATTTCGAGTTCCTTCCGAGCTCCTTTCGAGTTCCTTTCGAGTCCTTATTGAGTTTCATACTCCTCGGTCGGTCCGAGGGCCAGTATTATATCTTCAATTGTTGTTGTTGTTGTTTTTCTATATCTTCAATGGGACATAGATAATACATTTCTCAACATCATCGCGCTTCTTCTCTGCCCCTCATGGGGATCATCGTCCGCCCGTTCCCGTGACGCAGCCATACCCCGTGTAAGAGTTGTCCCATTATGCCAGTCAATTGTAATAGGAAACTATTAATAGACAATTCGACTACTATCTATTGTCCAGGGTGTGTGTTGTCTTCACATTTAATCCGTTATTTCTACCCAACCACATCAGTACACCCAGTGTGTTTCCTGATTCCTAATCCTAGAGAGATACGAATTATGTGTTCACAGACTGTGAAACAGAGATAAACCAAAACAAAATAAACGCAAATTAATGGGCAAGGCAAGTGAGAGGCTAACGACGTACCGGGTACGAGAACACAACGACACGAGCCGAACCGAAAAATAAGAACAAAAAAACAAATAAAAAACGAATTATGAAACAAAACATAGTACAAATGATGCAGGGAGACAGAAGCGCCCCTAGAAGAAACAATACACGTGCCCAAGAGAGGAACAGATAACTGCTGCACGGCCGGGGCAACACGAAGCAGAGGAAGACACCGGCATAGGGCGGTTTCAAAAGGAGAAACAAGGCAAAAAAGCAGGAAAGAAGACGCTAGACGATAGGAAAAGACAAAAAATCGTTCTCAAGGCGATGATAATATCAGATTCCCGCCTCTGTTACAAGTCTTAAGACCGACACGGGGACCATGTCACACCATCGGCCATCTCCTTCCTTCTTCTCATAAACAACGGTGTCAAGAGCCGTGTTTCAAGCCTCCAAGGGGTCCACGGCACAGGTCCCGTTGGTGTTTGGAGTAGAGACCGCAGTGTGGACCGTTGCAGCAACTAAAGTGGGCAAGTGGCACAGGGGGGTCCTCGAAGCGGTTGAACAGTTCATGGTCCGGTGGCACAAGGTAGAGGCGGAACTGAGTAGACAGCGCCACGCATCCGTTGCGGGGGGTGCAAAAGGGAATGGGTAGGGGGGGGCAACAGTCGTACGGAAACCGCGGCTGATGAGAGCAGGAGGGAAACAGCCGACAGGATGATAGCAAATTACCAGGCTGACTAGTAAGTCCCACCTAGACTACCCGTGCCGCGCACCTCTGTAGCTGCTTCGAACGCGGCACTGTTGTTTTCTTTTTTTTAGTTTCATTGTTACTCTCGTTCTTATCCCTATGATGAGAAAGAAGTATTACCTGGCCTGGCGGATGGCAAACTGTTGTTGTTGTTGTTTTTTTTTTTTCCTGGGTATTTCTGGTGGTCTTTCTTTCCCTTTTTTTGTTTGTTTGTTTGATTTATTTTTCTTATTTATCTTTTTTTGCTTGTTGTATTGCCTGTTGTTGCTTCTCAAGGGGGGCACGACAGCGATGCTACAACCCCTCGCATAATTTGCTTCGTTTACTTTGTTTCACTTATTTATGTTACCGTGATCGCTTTTGCCTTTGTTTGTCCGCCTTCCGTATTATTCCTAGGACTTTCTTTGGTGGCTTAGCTACGTACGTATTCATTTTGTTTTTGTCATTCCCCGTTCTCTTTCCGGGACTCTCGTGTGTTACACGAGAACGAAACGGAATTGAGTTGGAAGTGCCACGTACCCGTTGTATGGGTGGCGCCCAAGGGAAGAGAGACGGAGGGTGGGGGGGGTCATAGGGAAACCAGGACGGACGAAAGCAGGAAAGAGACGGCAAACAGAGTAGGTGCCAGACCGACTAGCTGGTGGAACCTGCCTGTACTACGGGCACAAACCTGCCTCGGCTGGCCTTTGGTGTGCTCCGGCTGGCTGTCTTTTCCTGTCGTTTTCAGTCTTACTCTGTTGGCGCTGTTTCGGTCCATTTCATTTTCTTTCATTTCAATTGGTTTTTTACTGGAGGTCGCATCTCCTCTGGGAGAAGCACGACACTTTCTTTCTTTTTTTTGTCATGTTTTTTATTAGGTTGCTTGATTGTTGATTTGCTTCAGGATATTTACTTTTTATTTGTTTTTATTTTTTTTCTCGCTTTTTTCTCTTTTTCCATTTTTTTCTCTTGCATGCACCTGGATTGCTGGCAAGGTAGGTCTTGCCTGTCGTATATGGCGTTGCATTGTCTGCTCTGCTTACTGCACTGAGTGTAGTATCTCTCTGTCGTAGTTTTGTGACCACAGAACTGGTACCTTTTTAGGATGAAGAATTGGAAGAATCGGCACGGACACTGGGTGTGCTGGATGTCGACGGGTAGAAAGGAAGGTTTAATGTGAAGAACACACACACACACTACCCCCCCCAGTGAGCAAGTCAACAAGAAACAAACAAACAAGCAAAAATAAAACAAATGTGATACATATACTCGTATATACGAAGTTCAGTACGGGACACCTAAATAAGAAACAGGCTAATAAGAAAGCCAGGCTGACATTTTCCAAAAAATATGAAAGACGCGAGGCTGGGCCTCCGCTGCAAAATAAGAAAGGCCTATTATCCCCCTGGGGCGAATCCTCGACGCCTTCGGAAAACCCTGATGCTTGTCCCGGGTGGTCGCGAGTAACACATATTTCAGGTCCGAAGAGATAGAAGGTCGTGTATTATGTTTTCCCATATTATTTGTTGTGCTTTGTATTCGCCCTTGCATTTTCTCCCCCTTTAATGACGAATGAATACTCGTAACTCAGGTCCGGAGTGTGATGCGGTGCTCGAGGGCTAGAGAATGGTTGAGAGATAACCGTAAAACAGGTCCAAAACCTTGTGACATCCTAAGATCATTCTCGTATGCATAATATTTCCAAGGGGAGCACAGCGAGTCGGGGAATATGAGTTTTGTACGTACGGAAGAATTGGCCAATAATGTGTTGAATGTAGGTCCTGTAGTGGTCCATACGCGCACTGGGCAAAATGACCACGTATTCAGCAGTGGCAGTATCAAAGGGAACACCTCCCTGAGATAGTCGGGGGTTGCGCTGACGTGCAGACATCAAGCAAAGGGCTTCCAAGCCGTCAAGCCAACAGTGTGGGGAGGTGTTCAGGAGAGTGTTCTTTTTCCCACCCACCCGCCCGTGCTTTTGAGGGAGTCAGTGGAAGGGGGAAGGGATACTAGCAGCAATTCGTAACTTTGCATGATTCGGGGCGAAGTGTTTTGCTGTGGGCGTGCCACGGGATCTGCAGTATGGAGCAGACGTGGGGTCGCGGACTGTGCGAAGAGTAGGTCGACCGGTGCATGATGTCGCATGAGCGTGGTCGAAGGGGGTGTTACAGGCTGCGATGAGTACGACGGAAGGCCGAGTGTGGTGCCGGGGGTCGTACGCGGACATCGAGGTTGCGATTAGTACGACTGAAGGCCGAGTGTGGTGCCGGGAGTCGTGCGCGGACATCGTGGTTTCGATTAGTACGACTGAAGGCCGAGCGTGGTGCCAGGGGTCGTGCGCGGACATCCAGGTTTCGATTAGTACGATTGAAGGCCGAGTGTGGTGCCGAGGGTCGTGCGCGGACATCGAACAGAAGGGTAACACGGGCTCGAACGGGCACAGTCCAAAAACTAGTAGGGTCAGGGAGCATCCAATAATGGAAGGGGTACGGTTACGTCAGTTGTCGAGTGTCATGCTGGTATGAATATTTACGGCTAAATGTGGTTGGTTGGGGAGCGTGCCTGCGAATGGAATGCAGGAGGTTGAGACGAGGCATGACGGGTGCGGTGGGTGACGTATATTATCCCCTTGAGTGAGTGTGGCAAGTGGAATGAACTTCCGGGAGATTGAAGCCGGTGATTGTATTGAAGCATAGTTGCCGGATGGGAGGCCGGCGAATATGGAGTTTTACGCCGGGTGGAGTGGTAGCTGACTTGCGTGTGTACGGATGCTGGAACGGGGCTGTTTGGAGGTCAGCCCCGGGGTTTTCCCTGGCCCCCCTTCTTCGAGCGAGGGGTGGCAAATCATTAATTGACACAATTCGAAAGCAAAGTACAAAGCATAATATTTCCAAGGGGAGCACAGCGAGTCGGGGAATATGAGTTTTGTACGTACGGAAGAATTGGCCAATAATGTGTTGAATGTAGGTCCTGTAGTGGTCCATACGCGCACTGGGCAAAATGACCACGTATTCAGCAGTGGCAGTATCAAAGGGAACACCTCCCTGAGATAGTCGGGGGTTGCGCTGACGTGCAGACATCAAGCAAAGGGCTTCCAAGCCGTCAAGCCAACAGTGTGGGGAGGTGTTCAGGAGAGTGTTCTTTTTCCCACCCACCCGCCCGTGCTTTTGAGGGAGTCAGTGGAAGGGGGAAGGGATACTAGCAGCAATTCGTAACTTTGCATGATTCGGGGCGAAGTGTTTTGCTGTGGGCGTGCCACGGGATCTGCAGTATGGAGCAGACGTGGGGTCGCGGACTGTGCGAAGAGTAGGTCGACCGGTGCATGATGTCGCATGAGCGTGGTCGAAGGGGGTGTTACAGGCTGCGATGAGTACGACGGAAGGCCGAGTGTGGTGCCGGGGGTCGTACGCGGACATCGAGGTTGCGATTAGTACGACTGAAGGCCGAGTGTGGTGCCGGGAGTCGTGCGCGGACATCGTGGTTTCGATTAGTACGACTGAAGGCCGAGCGTGGCGCCAGGGGTCGTGCGCGGACATCCAGGTTTCGATTAGTACGATTGAAGGCCGAATGTGGTGCCGAGGGTCGTGCGCGGACATCGAACAGAAGGGTAACACGGGCTCGAACGGGCACAGTCCAAAAACTAGTAGGGTCAGGGAGCATCCAATAATGGAAGGGGTACGGTTACGTCAGTTGTCGAGTGTCATGCTGGTATGAATATTTACGGCTAAATGTGGTTGGTTGGGGAGCGTGCCTGCGAATGGAATGCAGGAGGTTGAGACGAGGCATGACGGGTGCGGTGGGTGACGTATATTATCCCCTTGAGTGAGTGTGGCAAGTGGAATGAACTTCCGGGAGATTGAAGCCGGTGATTGTATTGAAGCATAGTTGCCGGATGGGAGGCCGGCGAATATGGAGTTTTACGCCGGGTGGAGTGGTAGCTGACTTGCGTGTGTACGGATGCTGGAACGGGGCTGTTTGGAGGTCAGCCCCGGGGTTTTCCCTGGCCCCCCTTCTTCGAGCGAGGGGTGGCAAATCATTAATTGACACAATTCGAAAGCAAAGTACAAAGCATAATATTTCCAAGGGGAGCACAGCGAGTCGGGGAATATGAGTTTTGTACGTACGGAAGAATTGGCCAATAATGTGTTGAATGTAGGTCCTGTAGTGGTCCATACGCGCACTGGGCAAAATGACCACGTATTCAGCAGTGGCAGTATCAAAGGGAACACCTCCCTGAGATAGTCGGGGGTTGCGCTGACGTGCAGACATCAAGCAAAGGGCTTCCAAGCCGTCAAGCCAACAGTGTGGGGAGGTGTTCAGGAGAGTGTTCTTTTTTTTCCCACCCACCCGCCCGTGCTTTTGAGGGAGTCAGTGGAAGGGGGAAGGGATACTAGCAGCAATTCGTAACTTTGCATGATTCGGGGCGAAGTGTTTTGCTGTGGGCGTGCCACGGGATCTGCAGTATGGAGCAGACGTGGGGTCGCGGACTGTGCGAAGAGTAGGTCGACCGGTGCATGATGTCGCATGAGCGTGGTCGAAGGGGGTGTTACAGGCTGCGATGAGTACGACGGAAGGCCGAGTGTGGTGCCGGGGGTCGTACGCGGACATCGAGGTTGCGATTAGTACGACTGAAGGCCGAGTGTGGTGCCGGGAGTCGTGCGCGGACATCGTGGTTTCGATTAGTACGACTGAAGGCCGAGCGTGGTGCCAGGGGTCGTGCGCGGACATCCAGGTTTCGATTAGTACGATTGAAGGCCGAGTGTGGTGCCGAGGGTCGTGCGCGGACATCGAACAGAAGGGTAACACGGGCTCGAACGGGCACAGTCCAAAAACTAGTAGGGTCAGGGAGCATCCAATAATGGAAGGGGTACGGTTACGTCAGTTGTCGAGTGTCATGCTGGTATGAATATTTACGGCTAAATGTGGTTGGTTGGGGAGCGTGCCTGCGAATGGAATGCAGGAGGTTGAGACGAGGCATGACGGGTGCGGTGTGTGACGTATATTATCCCCTTGAGTGAGTGTGGCAAGTGGAATGAACTTCCGGGAGATTGAAGCCGGTGATTGTATTGAAGCATAGTTGCCGGATGGGGGAGGCCGGCGAATATGGAGTTTTACGCCGGGTGGAGTGGCAGCTGACTTGCGTGTGTACGGATGCTGGAACGGGGCTGTTTGGAGGTCAGCCCCGGGGTTTCCCTGACCCCCCCCTCTTCGAGCGAGGGGTGGCGCATAACTATTTGACACAATTCGAAAGCAAAGTACAAAGTAAGAGATGTACTTCCCTTACAGTAGTTTTTTTCTACTGTAAACTATTGTCAGTTGTGACACCCGTCGATGACCAAAAAAAAAAAGGAAATCGGCATCGGCAGTCTCAAGATATCGAGGATCCCAGAAAATCTGTATTTATGGGCGTGGGACCTCGCTCATAAATGCAAATTCCCTTAAATCCTTGATTTTTCGAGCCTGTCAAGGCCGATTTCAATTTGTTTTTCGAGGATCGATACCTACCATCGAGGAACATATCTTTCAGGTCAAATTTTGGTCGTGAGCGAAACACAACTCTTAAACAACAACAAAGTACTAAAATCGATTTCCATTCTCATCGGAAAGGAAATTCTCAATTAGGAAAATCGGCTGTTCGGGCATGGGACACTATCGTCCCCGGGTGCGGTCGGACATCGACGTCGTCCCGAAAGGCAACTCTCGCCGCGCGCTGGCTTCATGATCCCCAGCCCAATCAGCAATCAGCTGATGGTGGTGGGATTTCCACACCTTGCAAGGAGGTATCGACCCGGGGGAACTCCGTTTTCGTCCCCGGGTTGTTAGAGTTGTAGATGTATGGAAGCATTTCGGATCCGGAGATGGGACACTATCGTCCCCGGGTGCGGCGGGACTTCGCCATTGTCCTGAGTCCCGAGGGGCAACTCCAGCCACGCGCTGGCTTCATAAATACCGGCCAATCAGCCCATCAGCCGATGGCGGTGCGGTTTCCACACCTTGCGAGGAGGTATCGACCCGGGGTAACTCCGTTTTCATCCCCGGATTTTTGGAATTGTAGATGCATGGAAGGATTTCGAATCCGGGGATGGGACACTACTATCCCCGGGTGCGGCGGGACCTCGTCCTTGACCCGAGGGGCAACTCCAGCCACGCGCTGGCTCCATAAGCCCCAGCCCAAACAGCAATGAGCCGGTGGGGGTGGGGTTTCCACACCTTGCGAGGCGGTATCGACCCGGGGAGTGTCCCTTTTCGAGAGGCGCCTTCACCACGCATTCCCACAAAGTATCAAGGATAAAGTATAGGATATGTTTCGAGCGATTTTTGCAGTGTAGTTCCATAGTTATTGATAAGGAGCTCACGAGGTGATGGCCGTGGATTGTCTTCAGGAACTAGGGAAGTGGGGTTCACAACCCCGTAACCGTCGAAATTAGGCTGCGCTAGGCGCCAGCAGGGAGCCTACTCCACAAGCGTCAACGGCCGGCTCTGGAGCTGCCGACGCCCTCTTTCCAACGACGGCTGCGCGGAGACAAAGTGTAGAAGGTGTCCCCTCTGTAAGCCAACCGTTGTAAAGCAGTGCCATAGCCACGCGCAGAACATCGTGAGAGCATCAAGGCTAAAATGCTGCTACTGTACAACTTTATACTACCTACAGAGGGGAGCGGGTCTGTACGTACCGGTATTTATTTTGGCACCGTGCTATACCCTGAAACGCTTGGCGGACGACCCGACCGAGGGGATGCTGCGTTGCGACTGCAGCACGGAGACTGCAGCTCGTAACTGTGTAAAACCATCCCACATAGACGAGGAACAGTCACGTATAGTGACCGATAACTTCGACCGGCAGCGCAAGCTCATCGAAAGTATGAGTGGTTTGCATAACGGACGTACTGTATGCACTACGAATTATTTGAAGCGTCGGAATTATGCTGCAAACCAAGCGAGCAAGGTGCTGGTTCGTGGCAATTCCAACGCTTGCCGAGAGCGGCGATTCAATACCTGCCGAGAGCGGCAGCTACCACGGTCCTCCGCAAGTTGACTCGACTCGTATCCTTACCTATGCCCTGAGTGCAAGGGACACAACAGCAGCATCTTAGCAGCAGCAGCACCAGCAGCATTTTGCAACAGCAGCAGCCCAAGCAGCAGCCTAAGAATACTTTTAACAAATACAAAACTGAGTATCAACTACTATATCGTAGATTTACACAAACACCATATATACGAGTACGAGTGTTGTAACATGAAACATAGAACAAGCACGCCCAATAAACGTGTTTATCGTATCACGCAGCTTGCGAAGTTGAGTTTCAACCGTGCAATCGGTAGTAGTACGTCGTGGTTCCTCCGCATTTCATAAACCGTTGAGAATAATAATAATGCGTCAGCTGTAGTCTACCGATCGGTCAATTATCAACTCTGCACTGTCTTGTTTTGCAAGCAGCGGGGTCCATCGGTCTCGCGTAATGTAGCAACTAAAACAAACAGTGAAGACGAGTGTTAATGAAATAAATGATGAACACTTGGGCAAGGCTACGTATCGCGTATATAACGTCGGCTCCATGATAAGAGGCGTCTATACAGATATTTGCATTGAGCGTCAAGCCGTGGCTAGATGATACGGGTTGGGCGTGTTCGGCATTCAGCTGGTCTTGGCGTCAATGTTTAGATCGTGGACTACCCGGCGTTTGTATCAGCTGCATAATAGCATGGCGTATCACATAATACGTTGTGAGCCACCTCCACCTGTGGTTTCCAGTGTTTTGGGAGGCTTCAATACCTGTCAAACAAAAATCGGAAGAACTGTGGTTTTTCTTCTTTGAGGGTAACGCATCCTATCCGGTTTTCGGTTTTTCGAAAAGGCTATCCGGTGCACATCTCTAGTCACAAGACAGGCTACACAAATTACGGAGTAGAACGACGCAGCAAATCAGAAATAAACCAATAAACCACACCTAACCTGGGGGAAATAACGAATTCACACCCCAGCAAACACAAGAGAAAAACTCAAGGTACGTACGTATAATACAAGAACGGGTGGAATGAGGAGCGTGACAGACGCCTTCAAGTGGTCAAACTCCTAACTGCATTAAGCTACTGCGTTGGCGGTTCTTCTCTTTTTGCTGTGTTCCTACAATAATCGTGATTGATTGGATCGTTTGTTTTTAAGCGATTTGTGTCAACACGGAAACCTTTTTTTTAGTGACCGGCAAGTAGTTGATGGGTGTGCGTGGTGGGTGAGAGAGTTACTGGGTGGGTCGGTTGGTCCCTGGGCTGGTAGTCCCACCATCGCCAACACCACCCACCAACATTTCTTGTTAAGCGATGCGTGTCAGCGCACCAACCTTGTACAGTGGGTAGTACGTGGATCGCTGGGCTGTGGGTGTTTGTGTGGTGCGTATTATATGGAAACGACGAAAACTGGCAGGGCATCATGTATATGTGTACTATTAATACTACTCTGTGTACTGGGCAGGTCACATATTGGAATCTATTAATTATATATAGACAGCGTGATGCCCAATTTAAACTTCAATCTAGTATTGTTCGTTAATACCAACTTGTTTTTTTTAGCTTTTTTTTTTTTAAATATACCTCACATACTCCAAATCAACTTGTGCAAGCTCCCTTCGTGCAACGTGAAAATAAGGTATCTCTCACATACTCCGAAATCACCTTTTGTAAGCTGCCTTCATTCAACGTTCCAAGATCTTATCCTTTGCGACGTCACCTTCGAAACACGCATGTGTTCCTTTCCTCCTGCGCTCTTAACATCCGGTCCTCGTCATCTTCCATCGCTTCCCCCGAATTCCATTGAAATAAGAGTCGTTCGACCTACCGAGGGGTTCACGCAATCCTCTCTGTCGTCTTTTGTACACTACATAAGACGCGCTGTGGACGTGCAGATCCATATATGTATATCTCGTACGCCACTGCTGTAGCCGGATACAGCAGCAGCTGCCACTATACTACTGCTGTAGCCGGGCACAGCAACAGGTAGCACTGGTACTGCTGTAGCGGGGGGGAGCAACAGGTTGTACTGGTTCCACCACCACTAGCATGTTACAGTAGCTGAGCACAACAGCAGTAGCACCGACGACCGATTGCAATAAATGCGGCGTATCATATTACGCTTCGACCAATATGCGGCATAACCCAACTGGTTGATTTTGTTCTTCACGAGATCCTAAAGTAGATATTGTTGTACGTAGCGAACGAAGGAATAGGGTCTGAGTAGCTTCGAGAGAGAGCGCGGGCCTGCCCCACCCTCTCTTCCTCCTCTCACCACCACCTCTAGACTCAGATGTCTAGTGTTCTGCAAGTAGTGTTGGTAAACAACTTTGAAAAAAGCAAGTTACTTGCTTTTTTATAAGCACAATCAAAGCATGAGCAACTACGAGCCGGTGCTTCTTTTGTTTGCTTTTTTCAAAGTAAGCATGCTTTAATTAATAACAACTCGTATATTTTGGTGTTTTTTTCGAGGCTTATTTGCTTTTTTTGTGGTACTCTTTTGCTTTATACCTGGTACTTTTACATCACTGCTGTACATATACCTTCGTCGTACTTCGTCCTGCAACGAACTCCATACTCGGGTGTGGGGTGCTCGGCATCGCTGCAATATACCACCCCCGGCACCATCCACAACGAAAAACCCGAAAACGCCGAAGGTATGTACTATACTGCGGTGTCGTCGCTGCTGTTTGGTCTGTGTCCTGTGTGCTGCGTGCTAGGCTACTGCTTGAGGCATGGTGGGTAGCTAATCGTGGGCTCTAGACCACTCCAAGCATGAAAATACCTTATATTTCTCTACAAATAAGCAACAAAAAGCAATAAAAAGAGCAACTTGTATGTTCGACGTTAAAGGACTTACTGGCCTACTATTGTAATAGCAATTATTACCTTATGTTCATATATATATGCTTGTGCTCATAATATACCCTACTATGCTTTTAAGTTTCGTTTCCTGTGTCTATCAGAATCAGAAAATATACTGCTTGATAGTAGAGTGCGCTACTTTTAATAATAATAGTAAATTGGCCGATCTTCGGATATTTCTACTTCGCTTACATCAATTCGCGTCCCGCTATACGTAAACCTATTTATTGCTCTTCGCTTACATTAATTCGCGTCCCGCAACGTGCACCTATTGCTGTGTTTTGACCATTCCCATAGTCCGTGTAACTATTAATAAGTTGCGACGCTCGTGATTTACGGAGCATGGGGCCACATTTCATGTCCATCCTATTTATTGCTTCCCCTGATATGGCTCC
>MEHQ01001736.1:65542-76053 GCA_008828725.1 Saccharina japonica | reverse complement strand
CGTGGTGGTGGTGGTGGTTATGGTTGGTGGTAGTGGTGGTGATGTTGGTGTTTGTGTTGGGATGTTGGTGTTGGGATGTTGGTGTTGGTGCTTTTGGTAGCCTTGGACGGTGGTGTTGCTGGCGGTGTTGGCCGGCAGGAGTCATGTTGGTGGTACTGGTGGTGGTGGTGGTGGTGGTGGTGGTGTTGGCCAGTGGCTGGGATGGCGGCGGTAGCGGTGGTGGGGTAGGTTTTGTCTACATCTGCTTTGCTTATTTGTTTGTTTCTTGGCTTGTTTTGGCTAAAACTTGACCGTCTTTTTGGGGCCTTCTTGTTATGTTGTGTCCGTTTTTTTTTGTCTGTGCTGAATTCAATAACTGCCCGTCTTTTGGGTATTATGTTTCATTGTGTCCGTTTTTGTTGTTGTGCTTGTTTGTCTACTTAAAACTCGTTTTCTTTTCAATTTTTGTTTTCGGTTGCCAAAAAAAAAGGTCAATCGGTTTGAGGCGCCAGGAGAACGCCTTGATTGTTATCCAGACCGCGGTTCCTCCGCTACTCCAGCTGCTGCTGCCGCCGTCGCCGCCGTCAATGAGTACTCGACTCAGCGGAGGCAACGATCGCGACGATGATGGCACGCAGATCAAGCCGGGAATGGCCGCCTTGGAGCGCGCGCTGTCGTCCCTCGTGGAGCTGAGCGACATCCCGGGAGTGTTCGAAGTGGCGGTGTCGGCGATGTTAGCCGGTGGGTTTATCGTGCTTTGAGCGGCGTATTTTTGTTAGAGGGGAGGGAGTGAGGGGGGGGTGTACTCATGTCGTGCACGGCCGTAGTCGTATGAACATAGGGGTGGGTGGGGGGAGGGGGGTGATATACGTTTCGCGCGTCAAGCCCAAGTCGGGTTCAATGTCGGCAGCGGGAGGTAGGGGGGGGGGGGTGTCCTCATGTCGCTGCCAACTGGGCCGTAGTTCGTGTGACCATAAGACCCTGGCGTCCCGCTACAACGCGAGGGGGGCGAGGCGGGGGACGGGGGGGGGGGGGGCGGGGGGGAGGTAGCCCTTACCCTTTCGCTACCGCATGCATTATCCCCTTCTTACTCTATACGTAGTTTGTCCCCAAAAAAGTATTACGGGGGAGCATACCAGTAGTAATCAGAACCAAATGTGGTGTGTAATCTCATTGGTCGGGTCGGGTCGGGTCGGGTCGGGTCGGGTCGGGTCGGGTCGGGTCGGGGCGGGGCGGGGCCGGTCGGGCCGGGCCGGGCCGGGCCGGGCGGGTCATTTTCTAGCGTGCCTCCCTGCGTGGATTTTTTTTTCCCACGGATTTTCAAGCGTCAGGTCAAACCTCGCGGGCCGGGTCGGGTCAGGGTGGCCTAGCGCGACCCGTGAGATTTCGAAAATCTCCTGACCCGACCCGTCCCGACCCGACCGGACCCAACCTGACCCGTGATATTTTGAAGCACCTCGTGAACCCGACCCGCGGGTCGAATCGTGCTCCGTGAACAGCCCTGAATTTTCGAAAATTCAATGGTATGGTGGTGATGGTGATGATGACGATGTTGTCACAATAATAGGTCATGTCCCTCGAAATCTAGCCTGTGGTCAGGAAAAACAGGCCTAACAAATTCCCGTTGCAAGACTAAATAAAGGGAGGCGAAGGGGAGAGGGGGGGGGGGGGGGGGGGGGGGGACAAGGAGGGAGGAATCGGTCCAGGGCATTAATTATCCTGCGGTAACTGGGTGCATGAGGGAACTATTTGCCTTACTGCCTTACTGACCCACCGTGGTCCAACCGCACCCGCCTGCCTGAAAATGTGTCTTGACTCACGCTGTCTCCCACCGTTCTACGGTTTGGGTTGTGCTCGGAACGATACCCGCATACAAGACGAGCATGCTTCCTCCCTCCCTCCCTCCCTGACCCACCCTATCCGCCGCTCTCTGCCCCTTAACATGCCCCTCCCCCCTCCTCCCCCTGGCCGCTAAATATGCATCACTCCCCCCCCCCCCCCCCCCCCTCCATTCCTCCGCGTTTTCCCGACGTTCCACGCTTTTTCACGCACAGCCTCGATTTCCACCACCACTGACACTGCCGCTGCCGCCAGCGGCAGCGACACAATCACCGGTAACGGCAAGCCGACCTTCCTCCCCGGTCTCGCCTCCGAGCTGACCCTGGCGGCACTCGACGTAACCCTCAAGCGGGGTGTTAAGCGGGACCACGGCGCCGAACTGCTCGCGTTCATCCGCGGAGACGCCCCTCCCGCGACCGCAACAGTGCCGATGTCGGCTCAAATGTCGGGGAATATGCCGGTACAACAGACGGGGCAAACGCCAGAGTCGGCGCGAATTTCCGGGCAGGCTCCAGTGTCGGTGCCAATTTCGGTGGAAGTGCCGGTGCATGTGCCGACATCGGAGCCGATGCAGGTGCAGGGTCAGGCACAGCCGCCGTCGCCACCGCCGCCGCCGCCACCATTATCCGCGGCCGCCGCTACCGCTACCGCCGCGGCTACCGCTACCGCCGCGGCTACCGCTTCCGCGGCGGCTACCGAAGCGGGAAAAAGCTGTGACGGTCCGTGGGGGTTGCCCCTCCTCCTGGCTGCTTTGGACGTGTCAACACGATCATCATCATTGTCGTTTGCATCGCCACCCTTATCGGCGGCGGCGGCGGCAGGAGGGGGCGAGGCGCCAGGCGTGAGCCAGAACGCTCTCGGCTCCGTGGTATCGGCGGTGCGCACCTGCACACTAGCCGCGCCGGCCGCCGACCAAGATGCTCTCCTCTCATCTCTGTTGTCCGACCTCCTACCCCCTTCCCCGCCTGCAGCAGCAGCAACGGGAAGTCCGAACGGCGGCAGCAGCAGCGGTAGCGGTAGAGTTAGAGGTGGGGGTGGCGACAGCAGCGTTAGTAGTAGCCTTAGGGGTAGCGATTGTGGTGGTGTCGGGGTTAGCGCTAGCGGTGGTAGTGGTGGCCGGGGTGCCATCGGCGAGCGGGGGCTTCTGCCGGCGTTGGCGGCGGTGATGGGAGCCGTGAGTTCGGAGTCGGTAGCGCTGGGGCCGGGAGGCGCGGCGGCAGCGGCGGTGCCCGCTCTGCTCGCCGCAGCGCTCGCCGAGGGGGCGGCAGGGTTAACGACCGGCGGCGGTAGTGATAGCGGCGGCGGTGGCGGCGGTGGTGGTGGTGGTGGTGGTGGTGGTGGCAGTAGCGGTGGGGGCGGTGGGGGTGGCGGCGGCGCGGCCGTGGCGCCTTGCTGCCAGTGCCTCGCGGCCGTCCTGAACAAGCTTGCGCCGGGACAGGAGCTAGACTCCGCGGTGGCGCTCGTGTTGAACGCCCTCAAAGAGGCGTTTTCGTCTTCGCCGGGGAGCGGGGAGGGGGGTGGGTCGCGGCCGTTGGACGCCATGAATGTGGAAGCGGCGGTGGTGGAGGGCGGGAGTGGCGATGGGAATGGGGTAGGGCCGGTGCAGTGCTTGGCTTGGACGGTGAAGGCGGTGGCGATGCGGGGGCGACTGGGGAAGGAGTGTTCGGAGTTGGTGGAGATGCTCTGCGGGCTTCTGGTGGGTCTTCAGTTGTTGTTATTGCCCATTTTAATTCATCAACGGGATTGTTATTAACTACTGGCACAACGTAAGAAGAGCAACGAACCTAAATGAGTCTAAATACAGGGCATTGTGTTTGTTGTAAAGGCATTGCCTTTCTCCCCCCCCTCCCCTCCTATAAATATATGATATATTTATAGGTTGGGTTGGCGTCGGTTGGCAACGACGCTGTAAAACACGCCACTCGCTGCGTGAGCTAGACAACCAGGGTGCCGTTTTTTTTTTTTTGTTTATTTTGTTTTGGCGCATACGGGAGCGGTCACCAAGCTGGCGCGTCGAGAGTAGATTCATTTGTGCGGGGTGGACGACCTTTGGCCGGTTCCGCAAGGAATGGTCGGGCTTTGATCACGTAGTGTTAATGATCGTAAGGCGACTCCGCGACTGAGGACAGTTACGATGAGTAAAGACCCATTGGCCTGTCTCCGGAAGGTGCCAAGCTCCACGCTGACGCTTCGAGAGAACACCAAGAAATTAGAATTAACATCCATCAGGGCGAGATCATTGAAAGCTGTCCCGTCCCATATGCAAGTCTCGTCGGGGCGAGGCGTACCTCAGAGGCGGTTTTTTTTTCCCTTTTTAGGCCAGGATGCAGCTCACCACCTCCATGCGACTCGGCCCCAATTACCCTCACGGCGGTAGACTTCGCGCTTGGTGCAAGCCAATGTCGCTAGCCTAGTGAAAGTTATAGGTTGTGAAAACTCCGAACGCGCGAGCTCGCGGCGGTCCCGGAAAATTGTAAGGGATGCGAGGGTCTTATGGTCATAACTGCAGCTACGCCGTGCACAGGGGGGCCATCCTGGCCGACATGAAGTACACCCCCCCAACCCGGCCCCCCTCGGTATGTGGTCAAGGGTCAAATGACTAAGGCAAGCAACAAATGAGTACGCCCCCCCCCCTCGCGTGTTTGCTGCCTATTACAGTAGTCGTTGACAGGGGGTAGCGAGTAGCTGCGCTATCGTCCCCCCTCCCTCGGTCGTTTGCCACTTCACCTAATGCCGCTATTGTTGCCGTTGAATACACGCATCGGCCGACCGGCTCTGTGCCAAGAAAGACCCGCCGACATCCCTCGACACAAGCCCCCCTGCCTCACCTCCCTCCCCCCCCTCCCCTCCCTTCTCCCCCGCCCCGTGACGCGCTAAACAAATATCAGGCCCCAGGGGCGGACGAACAGGCCCCGGTACAAAACACCGCTACTGGCTTCACTGACGCTAACGGCGACGCAACTGTTTCTTCGGAGGCGGGGAGGGGGGCGGGGATGGGGCGGCAAAGCGCCCGGGCCCTAGCCGCTTCGGCCGCGTTCGGTATCGCGCTCGGGGAAGGAGGGGAAGCTCTCAGGACGGACGCTGAAGGTGGCGGAAGCGGTAGCAGGGGCGGAGGCGGGGCACGGGTGTCCCCCCTCTGGAGGCAGCGGTTTTTCGTGCAGGTGAAATGGGAATTTGAAGAATGGGTGTGGCGTTGGATTTTGGTGTTTTGGCGTTGGATTTTTGGTGTTGGGGGTTTTGGTGTTGAGTTTTGAGGCTGGTTTTTGTTTGGTGTTGAGTTTTCGGGCTGTTTTTTTTTGTGTCGAGTTTAGGTGTTGGATTTTTTGCGTTGGTTTCGGTATTGGGTTTTAGTGTTGTTGATTTTGGTGTTTTGAGCTTTAGTACCGATGGAAGCTCTACGGTAGAGGTGCACCTGCATACAGGCCATGTTTTTGCCTTCTGAGGGTGGTCACTTGAGGAGCTCTATACTAATAGTAAGTAAAAAAAATGATTTTGGACGAAAATAAAAGCGCTGTTTCACTCCGTAAACAATCTCATTGCCTACGTATACAGCGAACAGTATTGCAATGTGCCAGTGAAAACACGACAATTTTGGGCCAAGGACCCCGGTCATTCAGAAACCATTTTAGCCAAAATAAGGTATACCGTACAAGGTTCCCCTTCGGGATGTTGGTCACTGGAAATCCCGGGGGTGTCGCAAGGTGAAAATAGATCGCACATGCTTCATAGTTTAATTTTTGGAGCAAACCTGTGGCATAGACTGTAGACGTAGTAGCGACGGCCATTCCTAACCAAACAACTGTCACGAGATGATATCGTATTTGAGGTACAGTGGGCTCCCGGTGTTCATAAGCTTCAGGTTGGTGTCCAGGCTCAACGACTTGTTTTGTTTCTGAAGTCGATCTTACTATTTTTCGAGGATTTAAAGTCGATCCCACAGTGATACTGCAGTTATCACAGCTGTTCTGCGCTGTACAGCTGAGTATACAGGGAGAAGATAGTTATGACAGAGCTGTTGCTCGACGAGTCCCGCCCCGGTCCTAGATAAGAGTATTCACTCGTACGTAATACCTTTTGGGCGGATACCCTGGTACGCGTTTAGCAGCCGAGTCGTCTAAGGGTGCCCGTCGAATAGCTTTGCATCCGAGTGCCCTGGGCCCAAATTCTCGGCGAGTATGAAGTGTTATCCATATCCGTGACGGGTGTTATTAGCGGTTTTGTTGTTTTTAATCGTTGCTGTAAAGCACGGGTGATATTAAAATCAGAGTCAGAATAATCTCGGAAGAATGAGAGAATGTGAGTTTTGTACGTACGTAAGAAGTTTGGCCAATCAGATGAATGCAGAAGGTATTAGACCTATGCCAATGGGAAAGCAAAGTTACCCTAAAAAGTTTGAATTCCTAAGATCCCCGCCAGATTTTTCCACAACAAGCTTGCTATGGGACCGATTCTTCAAACGGAATATTCCCAACTTTTGGAAAAGCCCGAAAAAGGCAATTCTCAAGCCGATGTTGGGACAAGATCGGCTTGAGAAAAACTCAAGCCGATCTTAGTTCGAAGCGGCGAGATTCCGAGTCCTCGACAAACATGGATCGACAAAACCAACGACTGCGTCATGAATTCTGAACGCGGTGCGCTCGTTACGGGCTCCGACCCACCCTAGGGTCACCGTGTTCACACGATGGCCGGTGATATGTGGCGCGCGCTGGCGAGGCGTATGATAAACAGACAATTGGCCGCTGGTGTGCATAAAACAGATGACAAAAATTCTCCATCCGCCTCAAATGGCAACAAATAGGTTTTTTTTCGGGTTTGGGAGAAGAGCGTAGGACGCCGCCGGAAATCTCTCGCCCCCTAGACCATGGATCTACCTTATACATTCGAGGCCGTTATCTACACTCGTTGGCCTTGCCCGACCCGAAGCGGTTTGGCTGTGGGCTGAGTCTACGTCGAGATCGAAGGTCTATCGTCGCACGAGCTGATTTTTATCGGGGTGTTGACGATTTGCGATGAGAAAAAGCAAATTGCGCCGCCTGCAGCCGTTAGAAAAAAAATATGAAAAAATCAAACAATTTTTTCCCTTTTTTCCCACAGCGGCGGTACGAGCGGATCTTCAGCCTGAAAATTCCAGGCAAATATTTCAAAGATCGACTTCCAACTTTGCTTTCCCATTGGCATAGGTCTTAATAGTAGCCCGTGATGTACACCTGGTCCAGTTCGTAGTTGTGACCTGCACGTGATAGCGCAGTGCAGCAGAGTCAGAGCTACAGGTGCTGCGCACGACGTTCAGGCGGCTTTGGCTGCTGCGCAAACCCGGGCAGAAGATAATGCGCATGCCGCTGTAGCTGCAGTGCAAGCACAGGTGGACGCACGCCGTGCTGAGGATGCGAATGCTGTGCAAGCCGGAATCGCATACATCAAACACACACGCATACACAATGAAAGACAGAGCACAGCAAAGCAGTACTCGTTGTTCGTACGTAGCTGTCACAACTAGATCTGCTGGATTCCTCCTGCTACTCGTAGCTGTTTACTACAGGCCCAACGCACGCATACAGAGGACACAACAACAGCCGCCACAAACGCAACAATCTGAACAGCGGCTGGCTGCTTTGTGTTCTGCAGCTTCTTCTGCCGTACTGCTGTGCTGTTCGATAAGGGGCGCCTTGGCTGCTTTGTAGTATGTAGTCTAGACTAGACACCAGTTCCCGTAAAGTACAGCAGCAGTAGCACTCTTACTGCTGTACTGCTGTACATATATACGTACTTGTAGACCTGTGCTCTGTGCATGTATGTATGTATACTCTACGTAGATTCCAAAATAATATTAGAACCAAATTACAAATTTGCATAAAGAATGCGCGTGTAAGTTTTGAAGCGTGTTGTACAACTGCTACTGCTGTACACAACCCATAGAGAGCAGACCATGCAACAATGTATTAACTACTACTGATGCATGGCTCTGGATGTGTGCCTCGTTCCATGTGGGTGTGGTCCTTGTTGTCTCGTCCGTGGCGCGTGCTGTGTGCGTTCCGTTCATGCGGCTTGTCAAAAATGAACCATGCAAATTCACACGGATAAACAAAAGTCGTACGGCAGGTTTTTCATGTAGCTGCACGGCGGTGTCAAGTCGGAACGTCTCCCCTGAGTTATTTGCCAGATTTCGCGACTTCGAAGGCCCAGAGCGCGCCCCATGGTCTTCGACCGGGACCCGCACTTGCGCCGTGGTGTACACGCGGGCCCCCCGCGTGCCCCGCAGCCGATAGCGCGAGAAAAGACCCGCGGCCGGAGATGAAAAGTGAAAGTATTCCGAGAAAATGTCCATTTGGTACCTAGACATATACCTCTATTGTAGCACGCGTCTACCGGTGTTGGGAATTGGTTATGGTGTTGATTTACGTGTTGGGTATTAGTGTTGGTGTTGGTTTTGGTGTTGGGGCTTTTGGTGTTCGGTGTTGGGGTGTTACTGTTGATTTTTGGTGTTTGGTTTTTGTATCACACCATACCATATGTACCATAAAACACGAGATGATATATGAACGGTATGACCCGATAAAATATTAAATACGACGTGGTACGTAACGGTACGATACTATATAGTACAAAACGACACAATATGATACGACCCGATACGATTCCTCCGCGCCTCCCCTGCCGTGCATTTTTTTTGTTCGCTCGTTTTTATATCTTTCGCCAGACGTTCCCCAAGCTGCTAGCCGCCGCGAGGGGGGCAAGGGCGGTGGCGGGGGGGGGGGCGGGGGGGGGGGCGGGGGGGGGGGCGGGGGGGGGGGCGGGGGGGGGGGCGGGGGGGGGGGCGGGGGGGGGGGCGGGAGGGGGGTCGACGGCCGGAGCAACCGGCGTCCGAACCATCACAGAAGAGAACACTACCGATTCGGACGACGATTCGGTCCAGGACATTTCCACCCGACTCGGCAACAGCAGAGACGGAGGGGGAAGAGCTGCAGAGAGTAATGCGGCATCTACAGGGAGGGGAGCGGACAAACGCGTCCCCGCCTTGCTTGCGCTGCTTCACCTGGCGAGGGGAGTGCCTCCGGAGGCGATGTCGCAGGAACTGGAAGCTGTCGTGGTGGCGCTTGTGCAGGCCTTGGGCTCGGAGTACCCACCGCTTCAGGCGGCGGCACTGGAAACGTTTCAGGTAGCGGAGGCCGCCGAGAGAGAGGGGGAGGAGAGGGGGGAGGGGACAGAGAAGGCCTGCAGAGTCTCTGGTGTTGTTGGGTGGTGTTTGTAGTTGGTAGTTGTGAGGGTGGTGTTCTTGGTGGTGGTGGTGGTGGTCGAGAAGTTGGCAATGGTGTTGGAGGGCGGTGGTGATGGCGGTATTGGTATTGGTGATGGTGATGATGCTGGTGTTAGGTTTTGGCGTTCTTGGTGGTGTGGGTGGTGTTGGTATTGGCAGTTGTATTGATGTCGGAGATAGTGTTAGTGTCGGTGTTGGTATTAGTTGGTGGTGTTAGTGAAGAAGGGCCGACCGACCTTGACAGGACCGAGCCAAGCGGAACCCAACAAGTTCAACGCGTTCCAACGATGCTGCGAGCAAAACCGGGCCAAACTTGGCGCTGCTGATATTACCGGACCAATTGGCGGCGACCGGGCCTCGACGAAAATCACGACCCCCCCCTCCTCCCCCCCCCCTTAATGGTGGCTAAGTTTGGACCCTAACAATCCACCCTGTCTCGGTGGAAACGACCAAACCTCGACGGAAAACAGTCGCCCCTCCCCCCCCCCCCCCCCCCCCCGCCAACGCCCTCCGCCTCGTCGATGCTGGCCGATGCTCCCAGGCGCTGTCGGGGGATTTCCTCGCCGCATTCGGCCAGCACATGTCTTCCGTGATACCGCTGCTGCTATCCTTAGCGGAGGGCCGAGGTGGCAGCCGCGGCAGCAGCAGTAGCGGCGGCGGCGGGGGTGGTGGTGATGATCGTCGAAGGGAGAAGCCCGTGCCGTACGACGACGGGGGAGGGGTGAGCGCGGTGGATCGCTTCAGGGCGGTGCAGTGCCTGATGGGCTTGACGGCGCTGCCCTACTCGCGCCTGCACCCCTTCAGGACGCAGGTGGGTGGTTGGTTGGTTGGGTGGCGAGGTCGCGGGGTTTAACTGATGCTGGTGTAAAAGCGGAACAACCCCCGCAGAGCGTAGGCTCGTGTTTTGTTTCTTCTTTATTCGGGGAGGCTTGCTTTTGGCGTTTTGGCGTTTTGTGTGTCTGTGTTGTTTTTTTTAGTTGTTGCTATTTTTTTTTTAATTCACGCTCTGGTGTAGTTGTGTTGCATTTGTTATCGTTCACGCAAGCAGGCGGTGACTGAGGTGTAGCACAAAGCTGAGCTACAAGTGGCATGGGGTGATTGTAGAGTCTATATCCGACCACTCCCGTGACCATAGATTTTCCGTCTTTCGGCCAACCAGCCCATCTATATATACATCGTCAGTGTTTCTCGCTCTGCTGGTGCTGGTGCTGCTGGTGCTGCTGCTGCTGCGAGGGTCGTGTGTATGCTCTGAGGGAAAGTACCGCCCGTCTCCTTTTTGCACATGCGCTCACGTTTCTGGAACTACCTATCATTTCTGGAAATTTAGAGTGACGTTCTATTTTTAAGGTTTACGACTCTCTCTCTCTCTCTTCCTCTCGCCCCCCTCCCTATCCCCCCCCCCCCCCCCCCCCGCCCCTCCCTCCCCCCTCTCCCTCCC
>MEHQ01001736.1:0-63717 GCA_008828725.1 Saccharina japonica | reverse complement strand
CCCCCCCCCCCCCCCTCCTATCTCTCCTTACCGCTCTTCAGGTGACGCGGCGATTAAGGACACCCCTAGACGACAACCGACGCGCCGTGCGACAGGCCGCCGCAGAGGCGCGAAACGCCTGGTTCCTCCTAGGCTAATGATACACGTTGGGGTGGGACGTCGAGGGGATGGAGAGGGGGGGTGGGGGGGGTGGAGGGTAGAGAAAGAGGGGTGGCGGGAATGATTGGTGGGGGGTTAGGGGGGGGGGGGTACTCATGTCGTGCACGGCCGTAGTATGACCATAGACCCTCGCATCCCTACAATGCCGGGACGGAGCACGTTGGGTTTTCACCAACCAGGCAGGCATTGCTTGCACCAAGCGCGAAGCGCCGTGAGGTATTGGGCGAGTCGCATGGAGGGTGAGCTGCATCCTGCTAAGAACCGCCTCTGAGGCGGACTTGCACATGGACGACAGCTTTAATGAGTTAATTTAATTTATGGTGTGGGCACTTCCGGAGACAGCTATGAGAGCATTATGTAACTGCCTCGCGGGTGCCTACGATATACACACTACGTCAAACGACCATTCCCCTTGTGCGGAGCAAAGGTTCTCCTCCCCGCACAAATGATCTAACTCGACCGCCAGCTTTGGTGACCGCCGAACAAAAGGGGGGGGGGGGCTCCAGGGAATCGGGAAATGGCACCATTTTATTTGTCATCACAGCAGATCGCGTGGTGAATTTGCCCTGTTGATACCATATCGAATGCATGTTGAGAGCATATTAATATGTAAACTGCTGAAAGCACGGCAAATGCATCTTAAAATCGTGTTTATCATATATGTGTGGAAAGGTACTACACTCCAGGTAGGTAAGGATCCCCAGCTCGAGTGTATTTGCGGGCGAAACCTGTAAATGCTGCTTACTCCTGCGTCGATTGATTTAGTAGCACAGACGAGCGTCAAAAGAGAGAAGAGTTGAGAAAAGGCAACAGGTGGAGTAGGTTGGTTGAGGTTAAACCGAAAGTACTCCGCGTATAATAGGTGTCGAAGGGAGCGAGACATGTCCCATATATTGCTTGTTCGGATACGAATACAGCACTCGTATACCACGATATATACATACAGGTAGAGAGTGAGTGATATTGATAGCTATCGAGCTAACTCTGTGCGGATACCTGCAAGTAAGTGGTATTCGCTTGCAAATGTGATGTGTTCATACAAATGAACCGCAAATAAACGGGGTTGAAATATATACTACGACCCCGCCTCTTGAAACGCCAAATTACTTCCCATCTGGATCAAACATAAACACCACACACCACACCACAGCACTCCACTCCGCAACCACCACACGCACGATGCACATCGCCCCGGTCCAAGAAGCCCTAGGCTTGCCAGCGCAGCGCCAGGTTCGGACAAGTCGTGCGAGAGAAGACATCTATCTACGACTTGGGGGGGCTGAGTCACGCGCGGACCTTTCAACACCCGGTTTCAAGCTCTCCAATTTTCAAATTTCTTGCTCAGCCATCAGACAGACATGTTTACATGTGAGTTGCGTTGGCGGGGGGGGGGGTACTGTTTGATTTTCGCTGGGCTGTGCTTCGTTTTGTCGGCGCTCTCCTCGTCTTTCGCCCGCGTCTATAGCCTTGTGGCGTAGCGAAAGATGCCCGATGCCTGTGCCTGCCTATCTATCATTTTGTGTGTTCGTATGACCACGAATCATTCAGCCCAGGATTTATCTAGATGAAGCACTCGCCCTCTCCGCCGAGAGGTGGGTTGATGGACAGATCTACTGCTACACTCGTGTTTGTTTGCGGGGGAGGTTTTTTTTTTTCAGTTTTACAAAAAATGTACCCGTATACAACAACTTCTAGTAGTACACCGATCGATCCTCGTTGTGATTTCCATATATTCTTGTCGACTTTTGGTACGACGACACAAGCATGCATGCATGTAAACTAAAGCTGTGCAGCAGCAGCAGTAATCCATCCATCCATGGGGATGGTGCTGTGGTGTTTCTCTGTAACACCGTGCGTGCGTGCGTGCGTGCGTGTGTTGTTCGCGCTTTATTTCTGCCCAGCGGCATCCAGCACACCCACAGCCAGCAGTAGTAGTATTAATAGTAGCATCCGTGCGATTATCTAATACCTTCTTACAGGGAGATAGATGTAGATTCCAGCTCGCTCTGTGTAGGTTAGTTACCATCATACGAATGTCTCGAGTCGCCCATCACATATCATACATACATGCATACCATCATACGGACGTCTCGAGTCCCCATCGCATATGGTTACTACACTGAGCGTAGTATCTCTGTGTCGTAGTTTTGTGACCACAGAACTGGTACCTTTTTAGGATGAAGAATCGGCACGGACACTGGGTGTGCTGGATGTCGACGGGTAGAAAGGAAGGTTTAATGTGAAGAACACACACACACACATATACGACAGGCAAGACCTACCCTGCTAGCAATCCAGGTGCATGCGAGAGAAAAAGAGAATAAAAAGCGAAAAAAAGGAAAAATAATAAAAAGTAAACATACTGAGGCAAATCAACAATCAAGCAACCAAACAAAAGCATGCCAAAATAAAAGGACGTGGAAGTGTGGAGCGCGTAAGCTTTATATTTACCCAACCGCCGGAGGATAAACAAAAAAAAGCAAATATGTTGTTGTTGTTGTTGTTATCTTCACATTAAACTCGTTTCAGTTGCTAATCCTTATAGTCTGATCTAGCAAGATCACGGCCCGTGGTCACAAAAGTGCTAGAGCCATCAGAGAATCCTAAAGAACACGTACACTTAGCAGGGAAAGGATACACAAGTCCGAAGAGGTACACCTAAAAATCTCTACAGCATGTTATGCGTGTCCAAAACTGAACTACACGCCCGCAATCTCCATTCGACTACAGCAGCATCGTCCCCCCCCCCCCCCCCCCCACTCTTTACCAATGAATTTGCCGACTACAGCGTAACTACTGTCTGAAGTGCTGTCTGTACAAAAACATACGGTAGGCGTGGGAACAAGATGGAGCACGCAGCTGCTGTCTGAAGTGCTGCCGGAATGACAGTCCGCGGGCACACAGTGAAAAAGAACAGCCAACCAAAGCCATCACGTCAATTGACAATTGCCCGAATCTATCCTGAACGTCTGTGTTAGGCACAGCATTATAAACATCGACACTGATTCGGAATCGTTCCACATTGAAGGGGTCTTCCACGATCAGGCACACAATGAAGGCACCCGGGGTGTCCGCGCCATCTCTGCCGCGTCTCTCTACAAAACCAGTGACGTCATCCACACAGACCCAACAACGAAATCCAGGGGAAAAAACGAAAAAAAACAAAAATTATTGTCCGTTCGTCACGGGTCGATGTCGTCCGTGCTCTGGATGGCTGCTCCGCGCTGCTGTGCTGCTGCTGCGGCGTGCTGCTGTGATCCGGCGCGCCGCTCCGGTGCCACTTGGCCAGTCCTAGCACGACCACACTCGACCTGCTCCGTCCGTACTCGCTCTCGTTGTTGTCCTTCCCAGTCGGCTCCTCGCTTTCTCCCTCGTTGCACTCAGGGTGCTTGGTCTGGAAAATAAAAATTCTCGCGCTGAAGGGATTGACCAGTCCAACAACAGCTCGTCGCCACACGCTCCCTCCTCCTTTGATGGCGAAGCCAGGTTACTGAGACAGTACAGCTCCCTCTAGCAAACACACCTAGGGCCGTGTACATGGTGTCCGTCCACCTTTCTGATGGCGTCTGCCTCCGCGCACAAAAGTGAGATGGACATTGCTGTCTACACCGACGGCCAAAAAGGCCCGTGCATCTGAACTTTTGCGCCTAACGCACCAGTGCCGATCCAACTCTACCGCTGCACACGCTTCGCGGCGGGTGCGCAGCAGCAAGAAGGTATCGGTCCGCTTGAGGGTGAGCCTAGCCTTGCTCGCTAGAAAGACCCCCCCCCTCGCTTTGGGCCATGCCAAAGCAAAAACTTTGCCGAGGCAGCGAGGGGAAGAAGGGAAGCAGATTGCTGTGAGTGAGACCGATGGAGTGGTTGATGCTCAACTTTAAACGCTGTGTATTATTTTCCGTTTAAAAACATATTAAAATACTAGCAAGGACAACAAATGGAGTACTGTGTGGATAAAGCTTAGCGGGAAGTAGACATAGAAGGAAGTTAGACTTTGCGCATACGATTCCTTTGTTTCCGTGATTTTCTGCTTTCAGGAATGTTATGAGTGATCAACGTTGAAGCTCATCATGCTGCACATTGTCGGATGGCAAGGATGATACTAATAATAAATACTATAGGAGAGCGTCAATTGTCGACAACGTCAACTGCTGTTGCTTTTTAGAGTAACGTTGGAGCCTGAAGACAATGGATACTGGAGCTCTATAGGTATCCTCCTGTTTATTAAAAAAAAAATATATGATATAAAATAATATGATATGATACTGCTGTAGATCGTTGTAACCAGATATAGCTTGCCATTATTGGTATTCTGTGATGTCACCACGAGGAAGAAAAAGGGACACGCAGCGCATGCCGTGTTGAACATTGTGTTCATATCCGCTATTAAATAGTGTTGTCTACTATAATAATACGATACGTACTGTATGAAAACCAGTACCACTCTGATCCGAAATATAAGGATCATTTTAATTATATGTTAAAATACAAAAGATTATTATATTCCGGGTCAGAGTGGTATGGTATTTTCAGTCAGTGTTTCCCCTTGGTTTGTGTTTTTTCTTCATGTTTTGGACAGGAGACAGAGGAAGTATTAATGGAAGTATCCTCTGTGAACGTCCCAGGCCTTGTGCCCCCCCCCCCCCCCGAAAAAAAAACGCGGGGGATGCACAAAAAAAATGGAACGCCGCTGGCTAAGTTTGCTTTTTTTTTTTGCGCCCCCCTACCTTTGAGTGTGCCCCTGGGTGTTAGTTTTTCGACTATTTTTTTCGCCACCCCCACGGGTCGTCCACATTATTCGAAGGCATGAATTCCGGCAACATTGTTGTTGTTGTTGTTGTTGTTGTTGTTGTTGTTGTTGTTGTTGTTGTTGTTGTTGTTGTTGTTGTTGTTGTTGTTGTTGTTGTTGTTGTTGCTGTTGTTGTTGTGGGTGCCGTTCGTTGTTGTTTTTATTTTTTTTCGCACCAAAAACCTTAACCTTTCCATCGACTTCAAAATCGAGCACCACCTCGCTCGGTACTCCTGCCAGCAAACATATTATACGACGGAAGAAAACATCTACGAGAAAGCATTCAAGAATCACAGAAGAAGAAGTTTACCTCCTCTCGTTCCGCCCTGCCAGCAAACATACGACGAAAGAAAACATCTACGAGAAACCATTCAGGAAGCACATAAGAAGACGTTTACATCCTCTCTCGTCCCGCCCAACATTTTCTGGCGTAGGAGGGGGCGTCCTCTCCCGGCGGCGAAAACGGCGCAAGCTTCCTCAACCGCCCTTCTTCTGCGTCTTGAATGATTTCCCGTAGATTTTGTTGTTTAGGCTCGACATCGTGTGGGTTCCAGCGCGAGAGATCCGCGGCAAAATGTGTGTTTTGTGTGTTCGTCCGGCGGGCGCCCCGAACAGAAAAAAGAGACCTACGTATAACACCCCGAGGATTTTTTTGCCCCGGGTTTTTGTCTGTTTGTTTTTTGTGGAAAGATCGCCCCCGGGAATGATCGTATCACGTAGTGTGTATATGGTAAGGCACCCACCAGGCAGTTACATAGTGCTCCTATTGCTGTCTCCGGAAGTGGCCACACCAAAAATTACACTACTGCAAGTCATTGAAGCTGTCATCCATATGCAAGTCCGCCTTACAAGCGGTTCTTAGCAGGATGCAGCTCGCCTTTCATGCGACTCGCCCAGCACCTCGCCACGGCGTTTCGCGCTTGGTGCTAGCAATGTCTGCCTGGTCGGTGAAAACCCGACATGCTCCGTCCCGGCAATGTAGGGATGTGAGGGTCTATGGTCATACGACTACGACCATGCATTAAAATGAAGTACACCCCCCCCTACCTCTGAGAACGCCTCCGGGGTAATACATTTCACCCAAAATGTTGTAAGCGCCCCGGGGAGCGTTCACAGAGGGTATTACGGTATTATCACGAAAAACAGTAACGTTCAACCTTTCTTCTTTTTTCGGGGGATGCTTATGAGTGATCAACGTTGAAGCTCATGCTACACATTATAGAGTGGCAAGGATAACAATAGTCATAGTCTAACCAATAATTATTAATGGCAGTAAAAGACGCGTGCTCGTACGGTAGCGGTACGCCTACTAATAATACGGAGGACCATAGCAAATAGGACCAAACATTGCTAGTAAAAATAGGGAAACATATACAGTAGTGGTCCCTTTATAATGCCGGTGTGTGCCAGGCCTCGATACCGGCATTATAGCGGGCACCGGCATTATTCCGTACATTGATAAACTGGTTAAATCCCATATGTGCCAAGCGACTTCACCGGCAATATATCGGGCACCGGCATTATTAAAGCGGCATTATAGAGGGACCCCTACTGTAGGTTTTTGTGTGTGCCGTACGTCCTTATTCACAATCATGGTTCCCCGTAATAGTCTACTATTACATTTTACGGGGGACCCTAGTAAACAAGTGTCATGGTATTCATGGTACCCCCGTTTCCCCTCGCATTTGTAGCTACGTACCTAACCTCCCCAGGGCAGTAATATGTTTATACAAGACCCTCGTTACACATGAAAAAACTACATATTTCCCTATTTTTACTGACAATATTTGTTTCTATTTACTATGATGGTCCTCCGTAATATTACTACTATTTACTACTGCTGTAGGTTTTATGAGGCCTCTCGCCCCAAAACCGACTCTGTCTGGGAAAAAAACGAACTGTCCACCGGTAACCCAGTGAACAATCTCACCATGGAATGTGGCAGGTACATGCAGTATGCAGCAGCAGCAGCAGCAGCAGGGATAAAAATAGAGACTTCTACTCTGTGGCGGACTGGAACATGTACGATATATTGTCGGAGGGCAGAATAAATACCGCTATGTCCCAAGATATAAGGACCGTTTTCAACACCAACGATCCTTATATTTTGGGACAGAGTGATATAAGTTTCAGGTATATATATATATATAATAATAGATAGGTATTATATATATCATGGTATCCCCAATGTAATTCCACTTGGAGACCGCATTCTGTCCATGTCTTCACATTCTCGAAGGCGGCGAAGATTCCTTCTTAGAACTCTGTAGGATTGTAGTGATCCTCTTGGGCAAAGGTGGCTTGGAGCCGCCATCGAACATGAAAGCATGGGAGTAAAGGGGTCGCAATGGGAGACATCCATTATCATGGATGTCTTCACATTCTTCAAGCTAACTAAGAATTCCGTCTTGGAACTCTGTAGAATTGTAGCGATCCTCTAGAGCAAAAGTGGCTCGGAGCTGACATTGAACATGAACACGTGGGTAAAGGGGTCGCGATGGGAGACATCCATCGTCGTTTTTCACATTCTTGAAGCTAACGAAGAACCCCGTCTCAGAACTCTTGTAGGATTGTAGCGATCCTCTTGAGCATATGGATAATGGATGTCTCCCATCGCGACCCCTTTACCGATGTTGTCATGTTCGATGTCGGCTCCGAGCCACCTTCGAGAATGGATGTCTCCCATCGCGACCCCTCTACCCATGTTTTCACGATCGATGCCGGCTCCGAGCCACGTTTGGTCAAGATACTCGCTACAATCCTACAAAGTTCCGAGACGGAATTCTTCGTTAGCTTCAAGAATGTGACGTGGACAGAATGCGGTCTTGAAGTGGGATTATTGCAACAATAATTCCACTTGGAGACCGCATTCTGTCTACTACTTTCTAGTACTACTGTAGACGTTGAGCACCAGTCTATGCGTGAAACGAGGAGGTGGGGTGCTTTACTTCCTCCGCATCGCAGAGCCACATCAGGCATTGAAACGCTAATCGAGGGCTGCTAACGCCGGACGGGGAGGAAGCACACTTTCTCTAGCATGTCACTGCGCAGACCTCGGTGCGGAAGCCCACCTATGTGTTGGCCATCGACAAGAGGGCTCGCATCGAGGATAACGAGGGCAGGAAAGCCGCTGTTCCAGGGGAGCGGACGATGATAGCCCTGCAAGCACGGAAGAAGAAGGCGGTGTGGAAAGCGTGCGCTGGGGCTTATGTGGCTCGGCAGGCGCTCGCTTCTTCTGCGCCACCTTCTGAACTTGTCTTTCCATTTCAGATGGGTGCTGAATTGGAGAGACAGATCCAGCAGGCGGTGCGCGAGAATGATCACCTGCCGAGCCGCCTGTACCTCAGCACGCGCTTGCCACGCCGCCTTCCTTTGACGCGCTTCGAGGGCAACTATCTTCTGGCCCCGGGAAGCAGCGACCGCCTCGCAGAGGAACAGGCGAACGATTGCGTTGCCTGGGAGCAGCACGAGGGTAGTCCTGAAGCCCCCACATAGGCAAGCAGTTGTTGATACAAAAATGGAAAGGCAGACCCAGCAGGTAGGTGCCGTGAGAGAAGGAGGTGGCGAATCGGGCTTGTCTTGCCGATGTTGAGCGACGGGGTGCTGCCCGCATTCGTGGTGTGGCTCCTGGCACGGTTGACCGGGGCACGCGAGGACCAACGATAACTGTTTCTCCCGTGCTCTGGGCGTTTGTCTCCTCAAACGTCCAGAGCATTGCAAAAACAACGACCGTTTACCCTCGCGTGCCTCCCTTCCCTATGCAAGGTGCCACGTCATGATTTCAGACAGCGAGCCGCCGTTTTGCATTCGTATGGCAAGCTCGAATCGCCGCCCCCTTATCACATGCTGCCTGCTGGATCCGCCCGTGGCGCCAGGGCGGGTTAGCATCTCGGCGGTACGAGCAAACGAACTGGATTGATTGCATGCAGCGTTGAAGCTAACACTGAGATGCGAAACAAGTGTACTGGTGGTGAAGGGCGTGATAGATTGTGCGAGGGTGTCGGGTTGATCCACCCCCGCCCCCTCTCTATCAATATATGATATATTTATAGGTTGGGTTGGCGTCGGTTGGCAACGACCCTGTAAAACACGCCACTCGCTGCGTGAGCTAGACAACCAGGGTGCCGTTTTTGTTTTTTTTGGCGGTCACCAAAGCTGGCGGTCGAGTAGATCATTTGTGCGGGGTGGAGAACCTTTGCTCCGCACAAGGGGAATAATCGTATCACGTAGTGTTAATATGGTAAGGCATCCGCGAGGCAGTTACATAGTGCTCACATTGCTGTCTCCGGAAGTGGCCACACCAGAAATTAAATTAACTCATTGAAGCTGTCGTCCATATGCAAGTCCGCCTCAGAGGCGGTTCTTAGCAGGATGCAGCTCACCCTCCATGCGACTCGCCCAATACCTCACGGCGCTTCGCGCTTGGTGCAAGCAATGTTTGCCTGGTTGGTGAAAAGCCAACGTGCTCCGTCCCGGTATTGTAGGGATGCGAGGGTCTATGGTCATATGACTACGGCCGTGCACGACATGAGTACAACCCCCCCCCCCCCGCCCCCCTGGGTCGAACACAAGACGAAAAATTAGCCCTTGAGCATTGTCCTATGCATGAAACCTGAAGGTGGGGTGTTTGACTTCCTCAGTATCGCAGAGCCACACCATCCATTGAAACGCCCACGTTGGGCGAGGGCTGCAACTATAAGAGAGGTTGTGCCGGGGCGGAGGAAAATCGCGCTTGCCACCGAGTCATAACAGGTATACATCAGTACCTTCCTTCCCCACCGTCTTTCGCGCGTTTTTGTTTAGCAGAGGAGGTGCTTGCTCTTCGGCTACTGACCTGGATAAGGGAGTAGACATGCCAGTATGGCGCTGCTATTTTTTCGAAAAATGTACCTGTGCTAAGGTTGCGCACAGGTTGGATCTTGAAGGGGGTGAATGCAGGCATACCTAATGGGCAACACGCGGGGTTTATTCGAGGGGAGTACGTCGACCACAACATTGCATACATACGCCAGACTTCCGTGTATTAACACGACTCGGGGCGTGCACGGATGACTTAGTACATCGATGCACGGGTTTTGACCCCCGCTTGTAATATGCGCATCCGTGGGAAGGAGAGCCGCGGAACGTGTGTGTAAAGCGACGATAGCTGATGCGTCACACAAGACCCTGTCCCCGCCCTTTTCGCGGGCGTTGTTGTACTGTCTCTGCTTCCTAGGGGCACATGTTGCTTAGCATGGGTACTTTCGAGCGATCCTGGGCTGTAAATTAGCATGGCATACATATTTTCTCATTCCCGCCCTCCGTCTCTTTTTTCTCTCCACTAATACGTTTTTTTCTTCATAAGCACTGGGTCTGTCAACACTCTGTTTGTCGTTTTGTCTTATCCTCTTCGTTTTTGTTCCTGTTCTGCCAATATGTTCTGTTGTATCGTTCTTCGCCTTGGCCGATCATGTTCTAGTTTTTTCTTATTATTATCTTTGCCATCCGACAATGTGCAGCATGATCTTCAGCGTTGATCACTTATTATCGACGTATGCTACGGTACAGATGCCCCATGTTTTTTTTTTCTGAGGAGACGCACGCTACGGTAAAGCTGCACCGTGTTTTTTCTGAGGGTGTCCACTTGAGGAGCTCTATACTAATAGTAAGTAAAAAACTGATTTTGGAGGGAAAATCAAGTTTTTACCCGATGAACACACCCATGACCCTAACTATGCATAAAATGCGAGAAATCACGAAATCACGAAATCACGAAATGCCTGGCCCAGCGAACGATCGCTGTCCAGTTGCAAGCAACAGCCCTGTCTGTTCGCATGTTCTACCAGTCTACCAGCACCGTTCCGTGCGGTATCCACTTGGTATCCCCACAAGCGCGATCAACCAAACAATGCCAGTTGTTGCTGCCAACGTGAGCTACGTACGTACTCAGCCAAAGAATATGAACCACAACGCCGAATTCTCTCTACGAACAACAAACCGCATATTATTTTTATATCGGTTCCCGATCCCGAATACATATTTTCCTTTATTAGCAACACAAAAATGATATTCTGACAATTTTGGGTGAAGGAGCCCCCCGTCATTCAGAAAAGGTTTCAGCCAAAAAAAGGTATACCTTTTACCTCTATCGTCAGTTGAGGAGCTCTATACACCACCCTAAAACTGTTGGAGAAAAGCAAAAGTGCTACGATAGAGTAAGAAGGGGATAATGCATGCGGTAGCGAAAGGGTAAGGGCCACCCCCCCCCCCCTACCTCCCGCTGCCGACATTGAACCCGACTTGGGCTTGACGCGCGAAACGTATATCACCCCCCTCCCCCCACCCACCCCCTATGTTCATACGACTACGGCCGTGCACGACATGAGTACACCCCCCCCCTCATGATCGGGTTCCTTAACCCAAAATCGCCGGACTTTCCATTTTGTTATTGCCACATTTTCCATTGCGTACCTAGCTCATGGGATGGTTGACTGGGTGGCACTTTTATTTTCCCTCGGAAGTCATTTTGTCTGGTAAGGTATGGAGCTTGTTTGTGGTATGCGGTTGCTCGATACTGGTTTCCCGATATGTGGCGGTTTCATACTGGTCTACGGAGATTGGGGTTTATATGGTATGGCGAGGCATTATGATCTGAGATGATGCCTCGCGTGGGTTGCTGTCTCCCTCCTGGGAGCAGTCTGCGATACAATGATGATGAGACCCGGGCTTTGATACAACGATACTGCCTGTCTATATGTGAGTGGTGCAGCCGGTGACAACGTTGGTGCGGCTTCCTTCCTGTGTGGTGTTTATGATGGGCCTTTGACGACAGGTACTGGCTCTACTTGTGTGTGTATATTTAGTAACGTGGTGGTACGAGTAAACCATCAGCTACTCCTCCTTGACGACTCACGGTATAGGCACGTGGCTACACAGAGCACGTTTGACAGCGGTTATACAAACACGATAAGGTGAGGAGCTCAGACAAAAACACGGTGCACCTCTACCGTAGCAGTCGTCGAAAGTAAAAGTGCTCCCCGATGAACGAGGCCATGGACGAACTGCTCCGTATACAATGGGAAAAATAGGTGCCGACACAAAAATGGAAGAGGCCGATGATTTTGGGTTAAGGGGCCCGATCATTCAGGAACCTTTTTAGCCAAAAAAAGGTATACCTTAATTCCTCTATCGTAGCACGCGTCTATCGTAGCACGCGTCTGTCGTATGGCATTGTTGTAGTCGGGGCCTCCTGCGCCAGCCAGCAGTCCCACCCATGCTCCCTTTTTATCCTTTTATCTTCTCTGTTGATCACTGGACCGGGGCCAATTTCTCTCCCCCGTGCCAGGTAACGCACCCAAACCTACGGTACCTCAAGCCTACTGCGGGGTGCACGCGGCGAAGGAGTTCCTGGAAGGCCGGGAAAAACAGGGGTAAGTCGATTGCTGCCGCGTGATCGCCCCCGCGCTTTCGCTTAGAGGCATCGTCACGCTTTTTCTTGGAGGTCACCGCCGGTGCACTCCCACTGGTCGCCCAATATACAGCACGTAGGGGTCTTAGTTAAATGTCCAATTAGTGTGTTCGGGGTGGGCAAAAGGGGGGCTGGTAAATATGAAATGAATTCAGTATATTCGGAATTTGGGGACAACAAGGAGTACGGTTCCGCTTGCTCCGGCGCGCAGATGACATTATGCAACGCGGCCGGGCAGTCAGTGATGTTCTACCATACCCCGCTAGCCGTTAAGTTCCGTTCATGGGGAACAGGTCGCCCGCGGTCAATCCCACGTGTTTATTCTGTTTTTTTTCTTGTTTCGTCTTCCTTCTTTTCATGTGCGTACCTGATACGTATATATGCGTACCCTGTCTTTCAAGGCTGTGCTCGGTAAAAATACCGACAGAAACTTATTGCCCCAGACCTTCGGTAACGGGTGAGTTCGTTTTTTTATAAAATGATTTACGCATACTCTTACCGTCCAAATGTTTACCGAGTAAAATTATTGTTGTGCCGTTGCCGCGCAATTTTTGCAGAGGCAAACTTGATTTAACGTTACAGAGCAAACATCTACCGTCAGGTCTCGTCACCGTCAAGATATCGCGATGAATGTAAAAAAAAACACGTTTGTTCGCCCGTCGTATATATTACCACCGCGTTTATCCTCGTATTACTGCGATTCCCGTCATAAGTAGGCGATCATCATAATTATTACCGCGAAGTCCGTCGTATGACCGCGTTTACCATAAAGCTTTCATTGGTGTGGCCGTATTTCGTTACATCGTCCCGATCTTTGCCGAGGTGTCTCGTTACCGAACATGCTTCCCGTGACGTTACCGACGCTTTCCATCCCCGTCCCAACCTCTTGCCGCGGTGCCTCGGTACCGAATGTTACAGAGATTGCCCTGGGCTGGGTAATGGATCGATGTTATACCCCTATAGCTCGGTAGGTAATACCCTCAAATTTGACGTCGTCGGCAGGGGGTTCGAATACCACTTCGGCCATTTCTTTTATAGAAACGCTTGCGCGTTCGTCCCTAAACAATACGTCTCCTTGGTTCCCCAGATATTGAAACGAAGCGGGTAGGTCAACTTTCGGCCGTATACGGTAGCGACGTCCCAAATATCCCGCCGTTCAGAGGGGGGGAGGGTGTTATAAGGATTTTCTGGGGCTGGGTAAGGGATCGATGTTTTACCCCTATACCTCAATAGGTAATACCCTCATGTGAGGGTATTACCTACTGAGCCACAGGGGTAAAATATCGATCGATTACCCAGCCCAGGGTAATCCTTATAACACTCTCCCCCCCTCCGAAGGGCGGGATATTCGTGACGTCGGTACCGTATACGGCCGTACGTTGACCTACCCGCTTCGTTTCAATACGTGGGGAACCAGGGAGATATGTTCTTTAGGGACGCACGCGCAAGCGTTTCTATAAAAGAAACGTTCGAAGTGAGATTCGAACCCGCGTCCTCGACGACGTCAAATATGAGGGTATTACCTGCTGAGCTATAGGGGCAAAAGATCGATCGATCACCCAGCCCAGGGTAATCCTTGTAACACTCACACAAACAAATCTACCGTCCCACTACGGTCGTCTTTCGTTACAGTCTCAACCTTCACCGAGAGTGTCTCGTTACCGGAATTATTTGTCGTCCAAACTCCCCCCCCCCTTTTTCCATTGCCGATCCCATCACCGAGATGTCTCCTTACCGCAGCACACACATGTATCGCCCAATGCGACCGTTTTCTGTTACCGACCGTTTAGTTTCCCATCGACCCTCCACATCCTCCAGAATTAAGGGTATTATCTAGAAGTCGCAGCCCCCCGGGGGAAGGGGGGGGGGGGGGTACTTCATTTTCATGGATGGCCGTAGTCGTATGACCATAGACCCTCGCATCCCTACAATCAATGCCGGGACGGAGCATGTCGGGTTTTCACCGACCAGGGGGAGGGAGGGGGGGGTGTACTCATGTCGTGCACGGCCGTAGTCATATGACCATAGACCCTCGCATCCCTACAATGCCGGGACGGAGCACGTTGGGTTTTCACCAACCAGGCAGACATTGCTTGCACCAAGCGCGAAACGCCGTGAGGTATTGGGCGAGTCGCATGGAGGGTGAGCTGCATCCTGCTAAGAACCGCCTCTGAGGCGGACTTGCATATGGACGACAGCTTCAATGAGTTAATTTAATTTCTGGTGTGGCCACTTCCGGAGACAGCAATGGGTTTTACTATGTAACTGCCTCGCGGACGCCTTACCATATTAACACTACGTGAAACGACCATTCCCCTTGTGCGGAACAAAGGTTCTCCACCCCGCACAAATGATCTACTCGACCGCCAGCTTTGGTGACCGTTGGGGGGGGGGGGAACCGACGCCTTATTGCGGGCGTAAAGTGTAACATGGAGAATGCTTTCGTAGCATCAATTTGTGAGCTGCTGCGCTCTCGTGAAAACCGGCAGGGGTATTTGTCAAATTGGCGAGGTCGTGTTCTATATATAGCTCTGTGATACTCGTAGTGTTGTATTTCTTGCAAGATAAATGAGCAATTGTTTTTTTTCGTTTTCCGTGAGAGATGATACGTATACAAAATGCAACCCTGCTGAGGGGCCCGGTTTTTTATGTCCCGGTTGCACCGCGGGATGTTTTTTTTCCGGCGCTTCCTGGACGCGAGCGAGCGAGTCGCGGCAGAGGCGCACCATTTTTTTTCCCCCTAGGATCCTCGTTTGAGGACCTGTATACTAATAGTAAGTAAAAAAAAAATGGTTTTAGAGGAAACTAAAGGTGCTATACAGAGTATACGTAAACAATCCCATGGCCTAAGGGTATAAAATAAATTAACGAGTATAAAATAAATTCAATTTGGAAAAAATAAAATTCAAATTCGTTTTTCATTGGTCAACACACGCACCAGCACCCCCCAAGATCCTAATCTTTGGTGCTGGTGCGTGTGTTGACCAATGAAAAGCGGATTTTTTTTTTTTTTTCCAAATTGAATTTTTGTTTTCTTCGTTAAGACGGGCCCTATAAGTAAGTAAAAAAAATGAAAAATAGTGCAAAAACAAGAATGAATTTCCGGCGATTTTTGGTTTTATAAGGAGCGCCCCACCGCCACTCAAAAACATGTTTACAGTGCTTAGGGCCAAAAAAGTGTTTACGTATACGTATTTCTATCGTAGAACGCGAACCCTTTAGCGTGTTGGTTCAGGGAACCCTACCGACGGTGCATATACACGTCATCGTCAAAGCTTACCTCCGCCGTTGTAGTATACCAGCATTCACGCACGAGTATTGCCCGCGCTTGCGCATAGCAGGGCCTTTTGTCTCTGAACTCCGAACGCTTACATAAGCCTGAGACCAACTTCCACCATTCGGCACAATGGGCTTAACCCTTTTAGGACTGCAGTCCCGTTATGGGGACAAACCACTCTAATTCTAAGTAATGTGTCCCCAAAACGGGACTGCAGTTCTAAAAGGCTTAAGCCGTTAACCGCTTAAGAACTGGTCCCACGCATTTTGGGGACAAACTGCTTGGAATTGATTAGTGTGGGATAAGTTTTTCAGTTATCAACGGGTCAAGAACTGTTCACACGGAATTTTGGGGACAAACTACTTTCGAATGAGTGTGGGACATTATTTTTTTAGTTATGATTGGGCTGGGTTGAGCGTATCGAGCACTCGCGCTTTACAAGAAGTTTCCCGGTTCCGCCGCCGCCGCCGTACGATCCATCCTGTTGTTAGAGGGCTAGGGGAGGCAAAACTACCCCGGCGACCCAACACCGTGGGAGCCGAGACCACTTCGGACGGGGGTGATCGCGCAGAGAGGCCGCTGTGGGAGACCCGTGAGGTCGAAAAACACCCCTTGAAGATCTCCAGCCTTCACCCAGCGACGAATTATGTGGTGAGACTGCGGAATACCACGAGCTGTCCATTCACAACCAAAGTATGTCGGGAGACATGTCAAGCAAGGCAAAACATGCGCTGTCAAGGGTGTAGGGCCGAAGTGTTCCACACTTAAACCTAGTAGTGTGGCGTCCGTCACGGCATGCCAAGGCAAAGCTGTTGTCTGTCAAGGGTTGAAAGTCCTGTCTCCCCTCATCTTTGTTCACAACCGTGCACTCTAGAAAAGAGAGGAATACAACACACCGCGCAAAGGCGTGTGACGCATCGCACAAGGAGTGTGACACACCGTGCAAGGCGTGTGACGCACCGTGCAAGGGCGCGTGGGAAACGATCGTGGAAAAAATCGAGTTTTTTCTCCTACAGGTATTACGGGGGACTATTATAGTAATTAGGACCAAATATTGTTAGTAAAAATAGTTAAATGTATAGGTTTTAGTGTGTACCGTAGGTCCTATTTACTATGGCATCATTAGCCCACCCCGTAATAGCAATATGTAGCTTTCCTTTTTGTTACTGGTGATGGTGATACCAGCAATCCTTTAGTCCGAAACGTATGACCGACAGCCGTTCGGTTTGAGCGGATGGGCGACACGTCATCATCGCCCGCGCATGATCTTAGTTTTCCCACCTCCCTCTCAACCAACTGTCCACCCGTTCACTCTCCATCCTTGTAGGCGATGATGCTTATCATTGGCGGAAATTTCACAGACACCTCGTCTCCATTTTCCCCTTCCCCTCTTCTTGCTTGTCCTGCTGTATAAATTTACCACCGTCGATGCGTCATATTTTCCCTCGCGCTCACCATTCGAACACCCCTTCGCTACCCCCTGTTCTATACCCCCTACCCCCTTCATCAACGCACAATTTTGATATCTACCGGTAGCAAACCTAGCGTAGATGTAATAAAACAACGAATATGGAGATGGTAAGACGTATATAGCACATCACCAAAACGGTGATACTTTTTGTTTCACGAGAGCATACATACGCAAATTTCTCCCCCCCTCCGCCCTCCTCCCCCCCATGGGGAAACAAAAAACGCTCCTGCTAACGTTGAAGGTACGCGTCACGGCTCGGACCCTCGCTGGCTACGGCGTACCCTCGCGAGAAGCCCTGCTTCGGACTCGCATATCTCCACCCTCCACGCCACGACCGGCGCCGACGATCGTGTCAGCGACGCCCAGCAGCATCACCGTGGGGTGGGTGCCTCCCAAGTACGAGAACGGTGGGTGTCTGTCTGCCTGTGCTTTTGCGGGGGGGGGGTACTCATGTCGTGCACCGCCGTAGTCGTACGGGGGGCGTACTCATTTGTTGCTTGCCTTACGTAGTTATTTGACCATTGACCACGCATCCCTTTCGAGACGGAGCACTTCCCGTACCGTACCGTACCGCCAAAAATCGGTTCCCGTCCCGTCCCGTACCGCCAAAGAATCGTGTCTTCCCGTCCAATCCCGTCAACCAAATGGTTTCCCACCTTCCCGTCCCATTCCCGTCCCGCGGTAAACAGACGGGAGCATTTTCCCATACCGCCCCTCGGGAAGACCCAAAACAAATTCCGCCTGCGGCGGGCAAAACGGTCCCATCCCGTACCGTGCGGTGCCTTCGGCACCGCGCGTACCCCTGGTTTATTCCCTTTTTTCTTTTGTTTCTTTGTTTTTAGCAGGCGAAAGGACAACTGGCATTAGCTCGTTTTTTCCTTCGTTTTTTTTCTATACCAGGCAAAAGAACGGGCATTATTGGCTCGTTTTTTTTTTATATTCCATTTCCCAAACCCTATCAACAAACATCACACAAGGCTTTAGGCCGTAAATCGAAAAATTATGATCAGCAATCGCTGGGAAAAGGTCTTGGCGTTGGAAAATATTCCGAGACATGTTTCACTATTTTCTAGCATTCATTTGTCAAACTTTCGTTGAATCGACTCCGATGGCAACAAATAGTTGTAGCGCCCCCCTCTCGCTAAGGTGTGACCAGCAGGGCTGGAAATAAAAAAACTACCAAAATAGTTGCCATGGACGCGCGTGACTCATTTCAATATCTCCTGCCAAAATACGTAGGGGAATACGCCATTTTTCCCCTGGGTTTCATTTGTTCATCGTTTGTTTGACTTGTTGTATTTCTGGTTCAAGACCAAAATTTCGGGTCTCGAACTGCTCAAGTTCGAGCGAAAGCGCATTTTCTACGATGTTCCGGGGGTGGACCTCAATCGGAGCAGGAATTATTTGCTCTTTGGCTGTTTTTGACCCCGAGATTAGGAGTACATCATACAATCCGTTAGCTCGGATCTTCAAGGCATGAGTTTGTCTTGAAAATTTTGTACATGTGGTCCGCATATCATAATAATTAATTGTGGTCCACGCTCGGAATATTCTCGCAATTTTCTCGCTAGATGCAAAAGCGGCGCAGCCGCGTTTCTCGCCCGTTTCTGGTCCGTTTTGGGTCCGGTTTGGGTTAGGGTTAGGGTTAGGGTTGGGGGTTGGGTTGGGTCTACGCCCGTGCCTTGATCCCACCAGGAAGTGCTTCCTAGCTCGCAAAGCAATGCGAGAAGTGAACAGCCCGCCCCTAGGAAGATCCGAGCTAATGCATTGTATAAGGGGCTCGAGATTAGTGACCGCGGCACTGGGTCTACTTTCGCCAATCATATATGTGTATGCAGTGTCTTTTAATCGCATGTGAAAGGTGATTGTTCTACAGTACCTTCCACATGGTTCCTTCGGTGTCTTCTAATACGCCGTATTTCTAACAAACGAGCGAAGCGCGCGCATCAAGGTTTAGGTGGGCCTTGATATAGGGACATCTACTCTACCACCTCATACGTTTTTTTTCATTCGTTCGGACGGCCTGCTGTATCCAGATTATGACCGATCCACCAATGGGGCGGAGAGGACCTTTGTTTTCCCTATTATTTGTACATACGAGTATGTAGACATAGAGAGAGGGATACATACATACTCACAAAACCAACCACACCACGTCGTACTGCAGTATTCTTGTACGCCTTCACCGACTATCTGAAGCAAGAATTGGATTAGATGAGGCCTCCTGCCCCCGTCGGCGGTCCTACCCATACTTCCTCTCTTCTCGATCCCCTTTGCTTTCGACCTCTGGACGGGGGTCTGGTGGCTCACCCAAACTTATTGTATCTCTCAAGTCTACCTCCTGATACACACTACACGGCAGGAAGAGTGAGGGAAAATGAACATTTCTCAATTCGTTCGGACGACCTGCTGTATCCAGACTACGGCCGGCCCGCCATTGGGGCGGAGAGGCTCACTCTATTCCCTATTGTTTCCATATGCATATTTAAACGGGTAGTACGCAGGCTGCAGTCTTCTCGTGATAAAAGTGCGAGGCATGAGCCGTAGTGGGGAGGAGGGAGAGGAGCCTACATCGTGACCCCGGATCTGAGTTACGACTAGGATGGAGGGAGAAAAGAAGGGCGAAGATAATAAATGGGATGGAAAATAAAAGATAGGAATAGAGAGGGAGAAATACTGACGCGTGCTACGATAGAGGTATAAGGTATACCTTTTTTTGGCTGAAACGTTTTCTGAATGACGGTACCGGCTCCTTAACCCAAAACCGTCGGAATTTCGCCATTCTTGTATTGCAACGTTTTTAACAGTAGACTCAGGTCATGGGGTTGGTCATCAGGTACTCGTAGCCCTTTCAAGTTCCTCCAAAACCTATTTTTCGGTGACATACGGAGCTCCTCAAGTGAGTAGCTCAGAAAAAGCACGAGGCATCTCTATCGCAGCAAGCGTCTACTACAGTACAACCAACCACACTGCATGGCAGGGGGAGTGATAGAAAACGATAAAAAAAAGCGGAAGAGAGGGAGAGCTACCAACACAACCCACACACTGCATACGCCAGGAGGAAGGAGAGAGAGAGGGCCATCTACCTCCATCTCCCGCTCCATTTTATATGTACTCTTTTGTTGGTTATCTGTGTGTTTCTCTCCCTCGGGTACGTTGTGTGTTGGTGTGTTCCCTCTCTATCGGCCACGATCGTTGGTGGTACGTTGATTGTGCTGGTAAGTATCTCTCTTCGTTTCCCTGACGCGTGTACTGTAGTGTGTCATTTATGTGGAGCAATCCCACGGTAGGGGTACCACTTTCAGGCTCAACACTTTCTGACCGGTTGTGCTCCTCACGTGAGTAACCACGGGATACTATCATTATTTCACTGGTATGTTTGTTTTTGGACTACCGCATTGTAATGTTTGGTCGGGTTGCGGGAACGAATGTTTCCGGAGTCATGCGAGGAGCTCAGGAAATTCTGCTGCGCCCCTACCGTGGGATGACTCTTTGGGGTGCATCTCTCTCTCTTTTCTCCTCTCTCTTTGACTCTCTCTCTATCTCTCGAGCGGGAGCAAGGTAGACAGAGAATGGGAGAAATAGTGGAGATGAAGAGAGAAAGAGATATGCATGTATGTCATCAAAACCATCACACTACACACGTCAGGGAAAGGGAGAGAGAGATTAACCGAAATAATCAACACACTACAAATACAGTGGGTACCCCTATTTAAGAGACTTAAGAGAGGTAGGTGTGGCATGTACAGGTCGAAAACACCTCTCTTAACTAGCCTTCTCTCTTATCCACAGTGAGTGATAAATATATAGGTTTAGCGTAGGCGGGTCCAGCCGAGTTGGCCTCTCTTAACTGTACTATTATCTTATATAGGGTACCCTATCTTAAATCGGGGTACCCACTGTATACGTTCGGGAGGGGGAGACAGAGAGATAATACACCAACACATCCAACGCAGTACATATGACAGGGTAGGGAGAGTGAGTTAAAGCGGGCACTGGGTGGCATACCAGCAGCAAGCAACGCTGCTTGGAGCGTTTTGGGGGGGCAACGCTCACTTAGCTCGGGGGGAAGAGTAGTTGCTTGAGGCCACTACAAGTAGGCATCTACATCTACATTATTTTACTTTTTCATGGCATGCCATGGCAATGGCATGCATCATGGCGGACCATGACGCCCCATAACATCGACATGGCATTGCTGTGGCCTTGCCATCTTTAACCATAATGGCAACACGCCATGACAAGGCTTTGGCGAAGCCATGGCACGTTCCACAGCATTCACCATGGCACCGGCATGATCGAATACAAGATCGGCAATACTTGACTTTTTCATGGTATTGCCATGGCATTGCCATGGGCCACCATGGCATCGCCATGGACCTCCATGGCATGTCATGGCATTCCTATGACCCTTCATGGCACGCCATGGCATTGTCGTGAACCTCCATGGCACGCCATGGTATTGCCATGAACCTTCATGGTACACCGTGGTAATGCCATGAGCGTCCATGGGTTGCTATATGGCATTGTCATGGGCCGTCATGGCAATTCCATGGTATCCCATGGCATTACCATGGACTGTCGTGGAAATTCCATGCGCATGCCAGATAATTGCCGTGGGATACCGTGGCATTGCCATTGGCCGTTCCGTGGCACATTGGAATTACCATGGATGCGTGCTACGATAAATGTAGCATTTTTGGCAGAAACGCTTTCTGAATGATCGGGCTTCTTAACCCAAATTCGTCCAACTTTCATCATTGTGTTGCAGTATTTGTCGTTGTATACTTAGTCCATGGGATTTTCGTCTTGGGTAGCACTTTTATTTTCCTCCAGCAAAGCTTTTTGGATGAGGTCGTATAGAGCTCCTGAAACGGCTACTCTCAGAAAAAAAACATGGTGCATGTCTATCGTATCATAGCATGCGTCATGGGCTTATTCCGTGGCAATGCCATGGTGTATTTCATGGCGTGCCACGAGACAACGTGCCGTGAAACACCGTGGCATGCCATGACAACGCCATGGCACCTCCACGGCATTGCCATGGAGAACCATGCCAGTTCGTCGGACGCCACGAAGTGCCATGGTGTGCCGCGGCAATGCCGCCATGACGCGCCACAAAAGTCAAATAATAAGCATCCCCCTCCCGATGCGCAATTCCGTGGCCTAAGCATAACACTACTACTGTAGTAAAACAATTTCACCACAAGAAAGAATGGAAATCCGACGAGAACGAACAATATTGACGCGCCGAGGAAGCGTTGAGGAAGGCAGAGGGAGGGAGGGAGGGAGGGCTGTCGGGGGAGATGAGAGCATACGCTTCGGCTACCGTTTACGCAGCGGCAGCACCGTTGGGTACTACAACAACCGTTGGTTATTGCAACAGGGTCGAATTGACTCGAAGCACAAAAAAATAACAGGGTCGAACTGACTTGAAAGCACAAAAAAAAAAAACGTGGGAAGTGTGGTGACTTTTACCCACCCCCGTAGGATAAAAAACAAACAAAAATCAAAGAGAAGGTTGATATAGAGTTGGGTGACGGAGGGAGACAGACGGAGGAGGGGCGAAGGGCGAGGAGCGGTTGGGAGTTTTGGAAAAGGTTGTCTACCTATCTGTATGTGTACTACGTACCAGGTACCTGGTATGACATAACGAGTACCTCTTGCTTGTTCCCTTGAGAGGGGAAAAGGGGACAATCGCGGGCTAACGAAAACTAGATGTGATACATGTGGTGTAACAGACATACAGGGTGTGGTATATGATAGGCCGAAGCAGCAGATACTACTGTAGTTCTTACTGTGAAAACATACGCACGCCGAACTGTCTGCGGTGGTTTCGCATCACAAGCGGAACAAGGAACGTATACGTACATATCATATACATTCATTGTCCCGCTTGGAATACGAAACCGCAGCAGAGACAGTTCGACGTGCGTGTGTCCACAGTAAAAACTACAGTAGTGTCTTACGCTTCAACCTAGCACACACCACACCATATATATTATTCTCCCTCTTTCGCTAAATTAAATAATTATACCCCCCCATACCACGAACAACCTACCTTACAACTATATAAATTAATTAATTATTACACACACTGTATATACACATGCAGAGGAATATATATTACACGCCGAACTGTCTGCGGTGGTTTCGCATCACAAGCGAGACAATGAATGTATACGTGCATACTATATACAATAATTGTTCCGCTTGGAATACGAAACCGCCGTAAACAGTTCGACGTGTGTGTGTCCACAGTAAGAACTACAAACAGTAGTATCTTCCGCTTCAACCTAGCACACACCACACCATATATATACATATATATTATATACGGAACACCACATGCATCACATGTAATTTGCCTTAGCCCGCAATTCCCCCCTTTTCCCCTCTCAAGGGCAAAAACAAGAGGTATTCGTTATATAAGACCAGGTACGTAATAAAAATGCAGATAGGTAGGTAACTGTTTCCAATCCAGACCGCTCCTGGCCCCTCGCTGCTCCTCCTCCCTCCGCTGCCCACCGCCCCCATGCTTTCCAATATTCTTCTCTCCGTTTTGTTTGTTTTTCAATCCTTCGGCGGATAGGGAAAAGGAGAGATTAAGAACTCACCACACTTCCACATACAAATGTTGTGTCGTGTGTCTATTCGACTATGTTGTAGTAAATAACGGCTGTTGTTGTACCCGACGGTGCTGCCGCTGTGACAACGGTAGCGCAAGCGTATTCTCTTATCTTCCCTGACACCCTCCCCTCCGTCTTGCGCGGCGCTCCCTCTCCCCCTCGTCCTCTCTCAAACCCCAACCCCTTCCACTCGTCCACTCGCCCACCAACCGACCCGACACCATCGCACGCCCTGCACTGGTCTTGAGCGATTGCCTTGCCCCCCAGAATGACCCCCCCCCACACCCCAAACACTCCAGGCAGCGTTGCTTACTGCTGGTGTGCACGTCAGTGCTCCGTTTACCTCTATATCCTTCTCCCTGGCATATGTACTGTGTTGGTTCTGCTGGTATATTATCTCTGCCCCCCCCTCCCAAAGGTATGCAGTGTGTTGGGTGTGTTGGTGACTCTCGATATCTCCATTTCCCCGGCGTGTGTAGTGTGTTGCTTATGTTGGTGTAAATGCATGCCTATTTCTATGTTCTCTCTCTTCCTCTCTCTGTCTGCCTTGCTCCTACCCGTGAGACAGGGAGTCACAAAGCAAAAGGGGGGACACACGTCAGGGAAAGAGAGAAAAAGGGAGAAAAACAAGCACAACCAACAAATAACATACGTTTGTTGTATGTATCTTTCGAATTGCGTTGTATATTATCATTTTATGTGGCATGGGAGGGAGAGCAGCTGGCTGACACGAATAATATGAACCATAACGCCGAATTCTCTCTATAACAACAAACTGCAGATTATCCTTATGTCGGTTCCCGATCCCGAATAATCTTTTCCTTTGCGGTATACAGAGAGATACTACACCAACACAATCACGGCATTGCCTACGTCAGGGAGAGAGAGAGACATACCTCACTCTCTCCCTCTCCCTGACGTGGACGATGTGATGGGTTGGGTTGTTATGTCTCTCTCCCTCTCCCCGACGTACGTGATGCCTCGGTTGTGTTCGTATGTATATATATCCCTCTCCCTGACGTCTCCGTGTGATGATTGTATTGGCAGTTGCTCTTGGGTGTGCTGGATGTCTTAGATTAACAAAAAAAATTTGTCCAGTTCCCTCCCACCGTAACTCAGATCCGGGGTCACACAGCCGGCACTTCTCCTTCTTTTCCACCACGTACGGTACATGCGACTATGTCCAAGCATAATTATGAATCGATCTATGTGTGATCGACACGAAAGCTTATGGTGCACATTGTCGGAGGGCAAACATGTACTGAATCGGCAGCAGTACTCTGCGCGCACGCACATGTAGTAGTATCATGTTTTGTCATCCGACGATTTTACAGCACGAACAAAATTATGTCGGTCGCTGATAGACAGATACAGAAAGAAGAGGAAAACCCAGGCGAACCAAACAAACCTTTTGGACAAATCTAGCTCCATTCGATACCTACTTCCGGCTTAACATCAACCTACTTACCCACCCGCCTGTAGCCCTTTGTCAGGCCTTCTCTTACTTATCACACGTTTGTCTACGCTCGAATCGTTTTGTTTTTGTTTTTGCTCGCCTCTTTAGCCCAAACCTTGATAATGTTTTGGCACAGGGGGCGCACCGACACAACCAGGTCCAGCTTGTTGCCTTCGAACATGTTTCGGTACCGCTTGTGGCACCGGAAGTATACGTTTGCCGCCCATCTTCAGCAGCGCTCGTAGAGGGACCTTCTGGCACTGGGGTGCACCGACACTATCAGGCCCGGCTTGTAGTATTCGAACATGTGTCGGGACCACTTGTGGCACTTCCGGTAACCCGTACCGAATGCGGCGAAACCCGTACCGGAAGTGCCACAAGCTGTTCCGACCCATGGTCGAACACTACAAACCGGAGCTGACTGTGTTGGTGCACCTCCAGTCAGGAGATCCCTGCTCCAAGTGTTGCCGGATACGGGCGGCAAACGCATATCATATCACACCACGTGATTACAGCTACTCACCATGAGAAAACGATCAGTCAACACACGATTTGATATTGATGTAGCCGATGCTGCAATCGTCATTGAAAAACAAACGACTGTGAAACAGTGTATACATACAACCCCGGTCCCATGAACCTCTGCAGGCGTACAACAAGTAAAAATGTAAAACACAAGTGTTGTTGCAAAAAGACGTTTGCTACAGAAGAAAAACGATCACCCGCGTGTTACCCATTTGTTCGCGCGCTACATAGCCCGCAACTGTCTCACAGTTCAAGCACTATCTGCTACAGTTGATTGCTTGTTCTCTATAGGCGGACTTGTGAGACATTACGTGTCTGCACGAAATATTGAAAAATAAACTTTGTCTGTGCTACTAGTACTCTGCTATACTCTGGAAGGTGGACGATACAATCCAAAACAAACGTTTCGGACAAGTCTAGATCCGTTCGATAACGATTTTCGGCTTAACATCCACCTACCTACCTATCTACCTGTCTACCCACCTGTTACCCTTCCTCCAGCCTTCTCTTATTTATCACACGTTCGTCTACGCTCGAATTGTTTGGTTTTGTTTTTGCTTACCCCTTTAGCCCTAAGGTCTATAACGTTTGGCACACGGGGTGCACCGACACATGGTCCGGCTTGTCGCCTTCGAACATGGTTCCGAACTGCTTGTGGCACCGGAAGTATACGTTTGCCGCCCATCTTCAGCAGCGCTTGTAGAAGAACCTTCTGGCACTGGGGTGCACCGACACTACCAGGTCCGGTTTGTAGTCTTTGAACATGTGTCGGGGCAACTTGTGGCACTTCCGGTAGCCCGTACCGAATGCGCGGAAGCCCGTACCAGAAGTACCACAAGCTGTTTCGACCCATGGTCGAACACTACAAGCCGGGGCTGGTTGTGTTGGTGCATGTCCTGTCAGGAGATTCCTGCTCCAAGCGTTGTCGGATACGGGCGGCAAACGCATATCATATCACATCACGCGATTACAACTAGTCACCATGAGAAAACCATCAGTCAACACACGATTTGAGATTGATGTTCAACCTTAACGTTCTTCTTTTACCCACGCTTGCTGTGGCCGATGCTGCAATCGTCATGGAAAAACAAACGACTGTGAAACAGTGTATACATACGTACAACCCCGGTCCCATGAACCTCTGTAGGCGTACAACTAGTAAAAATGTAAAACACAAGTGTTGTTGCAGAAAGACGTTTGTACAGAAAAAAACGATCACCCGCGCGTTACCCCAATTGTCCGCGCGCTAAAATAGCCCGCAAGTGTCTCACAGTTCAAGCATCATCTGCCGTATTTGGTTGTTTGTTCTCTGTAAGCGGACTTGTGACACATTACGTGTCTGCACGAAATATTGAAAACCAAAACTCTATCTGTGCTACGAGTACTCTGCTATACTCTGGAAGGTGGACGATACAATCCAAAGCAAACGTTTTGGACAAGTCTAGATCCGTTCGATATCGATTTCCGGCTTAACATCCACCCACCTACCTACCTACCTACCTACCCACCTGTTGCCCTTCCTCCAGCCTTCTCTTATTTATCACACGTTCGTCTACACTCGAATTATTTGGTTTGTTTTTGCTTACCTCTTTAGCCCTAAGGTCTATAACGTTTGGCACAGGGGGTGCACCGACACATGGTCCGGCTTGTCGCCTTCGAACATGGCTCCGAACCGCTTGTGGCACCGGAAGTATGCGTTTGACACCCATCTTCAGCAGCACTCGTAGAAGAACCTTCTGGCACTGGGGTGCACCGACACAATCAGGTCCGGCATGCATTTTTCGCCTATGTGTCGGGACCACTTGTATCACTTCCGGTAGCCCGTACTGAATGTGCGGAAGCCCGTACCGGAAGTACCACAAGCTGTTCCGACCCATGATTGAACACTACAAGCCAAAGCTGGTTGTGTTGGTGCACCCCCTGTCAGGATATCCCTGCTCCAAGTGTTGCCGGATACGGGCGGCAAACGCATTTCATATCACGCCACGCGATTACAACTAGTCACCATGAGAAAACCATCAGTCAACCACACGATTTGAGATTGATGTGCAACCTTAACGTTATTCTCTTACCCACGCTTGCTGTGGCCGATGCTGCAATCGTCACTGAAAAAAACAACGACGTTGAGGATTATTGTACATGAAATCCCGATGAATGGTCCCATGAACCTCTGTAGGCGTACAACAAGTAAAAATAAAAATGTGAAAACACGAATAATATTGCATAAAGACGTTTGCTACAGAAAGGACCGATCATCCGCGTACACGTTACCCCAAATACCCGCGCTACATAACCCGCAACTACCTTACAGTCTGCCGCATTTGGTCGATTGCTCTATGTAGGCAGACGGACTTGTGAGACATTTCGTTTGTGCACGAAAGCATGAAAAACAAAGCCTGTGCTACTCTGCTACACTCTGGGGAGTGGACGGTACTATACCGTAGCTTGATGACTGTCCTGTGAGTTATCTCTTCCGCTTGCAGTGCGGCGAAGGCCAGAACGGGAATATCCCACCCACATCGACGTAACCAATGGAGTTCCCCCCAACTTTACCAAAGTGCCATCTCAATCCTATCTTGTTACAAGCACATCCAACAGACATCAAGACAGCGCCGCCGTCACCGCTCGTGGGAACGGGTTCAAATTTTGCACGATAATGACGACGCGCTGGATCTTACCCCCGAAGACTCCATTGAAATGGGTCTCACCATTTCTGCCGGCGACAGCACATAACAAGGCCCCCTTCACAAGCTACTACCGCAGTGGCGGAGGTGGGTGTCGGAGGTGATGGCGTGGAAGCCGGAAGACGCGGTGCCCCTGTTGCCGCCAACACCAGATGCGCTCGGGAACCGTTCTTTGATGGCGGAGACGGATGAACCTCTTGCTTTTTCTGTGATGAAGCATAGCTCGACCGCAAAGGGGCATTTCTTCAACCTGGTTCCATCTACAGAGGGTTCGAACAAATGGCGCGTGCTACGGCGGGGGTAACTCCGATATTGTATGAGGCTCCTCATATGAGGTGCTCCAGCTACCTCATCCTAAACCTGGCTTTCGATGGGAAAACAAAACGAGCGAGGCAACCCGACAAACAATCTCCATATGGCCTACAATAGGTACACGGTGAAACGCACGAAAAAACGTAACGGTGACAAATGCTACGATAGAAGCGCACCATATTTTTTCTGAGGGGCGTCACTTGAGGGGCTGTATGCCTCGTTTCAGAACAGATTTTGGAGGAAAATAAAAGGGGCTACAAGATGAACCATGCCATGGCCCAAGTATGAAATGAAAAATATGTGCAACACAATAATTAAATTCCGACGGTTTACGTAGGGTGAAGGAACCCCGTAATTCAGGTGCTATTCGTTTTTTATTGCATGGACATCAGTAAGCTAATCATGATTAAATCAACTCAATTTTGATCAAAAATAATCAACAATAAAATCAACCCCGGAAACGAGTTGGACTATGCCATATAATCAATATCGGATGTGAGTGGGTTCAAATATGACCTTGCTTCATATTTGTTATTATCGAGCGTGCGCGTTGGAGACCATAAGAATAGTGATGATAGGATACTCCTGGAGTAGGGTACTGTAAGTAGCGAGGAGAGAGCCCCGGATATCAATAAAGCACGGTGAAGTTTATCAAACTCGAAAGTAGCATAGTTTGTTGGTTATATATCATAGTCCACTGGTCTACTTAGTTACGTGACTGAGTAAGCCAGTGGACTACCAGGTATGCTATATTAACCAACAACCCTAATCGTCAGAGAGAAAACAGGATAAATGTAATTCCCTGCCGTCAAGAGCGGAGGAAAAGCGGCTCCCGAATGACCAGGTGTTCGTGGTGACAGAGGGGAGGGGGTAGTGTAGGAGACTCCACGTAGACAAGGAATTACTGATGCTGAAATGGAGAGACGTATCCATCAGGCAGCACGGGAGAATCGAGCGCCTACCGAGCTGCATGGTACTTCATCGCGCGCTTGCCACACCTCCTTCCTCTGCCGCACTTCTAGGACAATCGTCTTATCTCGAGAAGCAGCGCCCGTCTTGCGGGGGAAGAGGCGAACGCTTCCGTTGCCAGAAAGAAGCAGAGAGTACTCATGATGTCTCAGCGGGGAGTAGTCCTGAAGGCTCAACGTAGGCAAGCAATAGCTATTGGTGAAATAGAAAGGCACACCAAGCAGGTGGCGTAGGAAAAGGGAGGCGGCGATTCGGGCAATCCTTGCCGATGCTTAACGGTGAGATTTATGTACGCATGAGTGGTGTAGAGCCCCGCACGGTTAACCGGGGCGCGCGTGGATCAACGATCGCCGCGTTTTCCATGCTCTGCGCATTTGATAACTCCTCAAATGGGCTCCTCAAATGTTGAAGAGCAAGGGGAAAGCAACGATCGTCGGTCCTCGCGGGCCCCCTTTATCTTCGCGAGCGCCGCACGTCGAGTGCGGGTAGCACACCGTCGTTGCATACCCGCAAGGTTGGCACGAACTGTTTCCTCCTTCTCCCACGTCGCCTGCTGGATCTGCCCGTGGCGTCAGGGCAGGCTTGCATCTCCACGGTAGTAGATGAACTCGATTGGTTACATGCAGCATCTAAAACGACAACACACTGCGTTCACGCTAGTAATGAGATGCCAAACAAGCAGATATGTGGTGGAGGGCGTAACGGGTTTTCGCGAGGGGGTTGGGTAGGTCCATCCCCGTGTTCCACGTCGGACGAAAGTAGAACGTCTAGACATTGAGCACCAACCTATGAGTTAAACGGGGAGGTGCGGTGTTTGACTTCCTCCGTATCGCAGGGCCACCTCAAACAATTGAAACGACACTTTTACCTAGGGCTGCTACTAATAGTGTGGGAAGATTGTGTCGAGGTGGAGGGGACTCACACTTGCCACCGAGTCATCTACAGCAGTGCCCTCCTTCCTCACTGTCGTGCGCGCGTTTGTGCTCAGCAGCCTCCTCGATGGCGACATACCCTGGCCCAAAGTATAACCCAACCCAAACCCCACGCCCTCCACTTATAACGAGGCCCCTACGCTTCTTGGACGCTAGGTCAGGTCGAAATCTCCGAGTTCTGACCGAGGTGCCGCGACGACTAGCGTCGCGGCACCTCCGTCAGAACTCGGAGATTTCGACCTGACCCAGCGTCCAGGCAGCGTAGGGGCATCGTTAGAAGTGGAGGGCGTCGGGGTTGGGTTGGGTTATGCTTTGGGCCAGGGTATGTCGCCATCGTTCAGCAGCGGCAGGGGATACTTGCGGTGCGGCGCACGTGCTACCGCGCGAGGTGGCGCCTGGTGGGAATATCGATGAGGGGTGTCTCACCGCTGGAACGATTGCTCCCGCTAGCTTACTCCTCCCGAGCGGGGCTGAACCGGTGGCGGGGGGGGGGGCAGCAACTGCCAGGAGATCAACGATGCTGTCGACTTGGCCGCCACGACGGTGAGAACGATGAGAATCACGAACTGCACGCAAACAGAGGATTGTTCGGTCTTCGGGTACCTCCATCGCAAATGCATGGGTTTGAGTTCGATAGTGCTGCTTGTACTATTACGGAGGACCATAGTAAATAGAACCTACCTCGAACACAAAAACCTACATATTTAGGTATTTTTACTAACAAACTTTGGTCCTATTTACTATGGTCCTCCGTAATAGACACAACAAAAACAAGACGGCGGAGGGGCGAATTAGAACGGCTGGGGTAATTGTATCGAGGACCGCTCTATGTTGTTGGTTCAATCAACGGTGAACAAAAGCATGGTTAGTTATATACGCTGTTGTGCTGGAAGGCATTTCTGCGCGAGCATGAATGCAGACTACAGCACAGCACCGTTGCGAAAGAGCAAGCAGAACAACGGCTCTTGCCGCTTACGATCGGCCCAAACAAGTAAGCTTCGTGCAAACCGGCCCATCATAATTGCATCATAGCGCAGGTGCAATTATTCTCGATCCAGCACACCTCTGCGACAACCAATAACATAGTATCAGCTCATTTCGATCCCCGGCACCGAAGCAGGTCACCAAGATAACGTCATCAACCTCGTCGGCGGTCGGGGAGTCAGACACCACGGGTCTATCAGCGTCCGTGGAAACGGCGTCAAGTTCCCACGATGATGACGATCTCGGGCTAGTTTTGACCCCCGTGGACTCTTCTGAAGTGGATTGCGTCATTGCTACCGACGACAACGTGGAGGGTCTCATTTTACATGATACTGCCGCGGGGGCGGGAGTGGAGGTCAGAGGCGGGGATGGGGAAACCGGAACCACGACGGCGTTATCGTCGTCTGCATCAGGTGCGTTCCGGAGCCTTTCTGCTGTGCCCTTGCTGGCGGGGACGGATAGTCCTCCCGTTTTTTCTCTGATGAAGCATAGACCACGCAAAGGAGCATGCCCCTGAGCCCGTCCCGTTTACTAAAGGGCTTGGACGACACGTTTCTAGTTGTAGTGCTGAGCGTAGATTTGATAATGGAAAGAATAGCGCATTTTACCCGAACTACTGTAGTTCGGACTGACTATTAGTATACTCCTCATCAAGTAAAAAACCATCCGACATCGTTGAAAGCCCTACTGTGTTGTACAGTATATTCGATATGCACCTTGGCATGGGTTTGTACATCCGGTCAAGAATTTGGTATCTACTTTCTGAGAGGCAGGTTTAGGGTGGAGTATAGACATCCTCTACTATAACCGAGTGAGGAGCCTCAGAAACTCTGGTAGGTGTCACCCTACCGTGCCATGCATCCGTACGCCCCCGCCATGTGTGTGCGTGCTTCCGGGAAAAGTAAGCGTGCAGAGTCCCGCTCGATCCGCATCATCGCGGTAGACCAAGACCTGACACCTGACCACGGTGCCCATCTCCCACCAAACGTGCCCGCCTCTTGTTGACAGGTGTTTCGGCTTCATTCTGCATGTCGCGCCCCGAGATGGGCCCGTTGGCTCCCTCTGCGTGGGAACGACCGCCGCTTTAGACTCTGCGATGTTGCCAGGAATTCCAGCAAGCTGGCTTGCAGGGTCCAACCCCAGAGTATTGATAGTGGGGTGCCACCGATGGCGACGGATACACAACAGGAAAGCACAATAGAGAGGCTGATGAGGCACAGTCGACAACGATTACTCCGCCTGCTGGCCAGAAAGAAGCACGCCCGCGTGCCAACGGGGCTGTCGGAGACCAGTCGACGCTGTCGGCGACCACGCAACCGTTCCGGGCTTCATCCGACACTCCCTCTGCCGCGTCGGTGGCGTGTGTTTCTTGGAGGGTGAACATGGTCAAAGTGTTGGCTCGGTTGGAGATGAGAGTGGAGTCGACAAATTGGAGTCCAGCCCTTGATCTTATGTGGCCCGAGACAACCTCCCCGACTCTCGTCATCTTCTCCTTGGGATCCACGCCGTCGGTTGCTGCGACACCTGCCGCCTTGTCGACTCCACTCTCGTCTTCACCTGAGACAAGGTTTTGACCATGTTAAGGAACATGGTCAAAGTGTTGGCTCGGTTGAGGATTCGAGCGGAGTCGACAAATTGGAGTCCAGCCCTTGATCTTCTGTGGCCCGAGACAGCTTTCCCGACTCTCGTCACCTCCTTCTTGGGATCCACGCCGTCGGTTGCCGCGACACCTGCCGCCTTGTCGACTCCACTCTCATCTTCACCTGAGACAATGATTTGACCATGTTCACCCTCCAAGAAACAAACGCCGCCGACGCGGCCCCGGGCGTGTCACTAGAAGGCCGGAACGATTGCGCGGTCGCTGACAATGTCGACTATTGGAGTCCAGCTCTTAATCTCCTGTGGCTTGAGACAGCCTCCCCGACTCCCGTCACCTCCTCCTTGGGGTTCATGCCGTCGGTTGCAGCGACACCTGTCGCCAACCAGGCGGGAACCCCAACGAACGCGACGACGAGCGCGTCGACAATAGCTACGCTTCCTGGGGGCTTATCCAGTCGGAATGGGATGCAATCATGGCCCCGATCGTGGCTCTGACGAAAGTGGAGACACTTGAGGGTGATGCCCTGAAGGTGAATGAGAAGCGCGACGGATGCGAGCTGGATCACCCGTGCAAACCCCCGCCTAGTTGCGGCGGAAACCATGTCAGCGACGGTAGCTCCCGCGCAACCACGCGGGGCAAACCGGCGGTCCTAGGCGGGTGCCTTGACGGAAGGTGTTCCGCTCTGGCGACTGAGAAACGTGCCGTCTCGGTTTCACTTGAAACTGATTGAATCCTCGCAGGCGTACCTCTCCAATACGTTGGCTGTTGCCGGAAACAATTGAAGGCTAGAGTCTACCGACCACGACCTCCACGAAGCGTTGGACATGCTTGACGTCGACAACGATACTGGCAGCGAGGATGCCAGGAGTGGGCGTAAACCTCAGCACATCAGCGCTCAAGAACTCCTGGCAAACGCTCTCGAAATGGGCGTGACTATCCGTTGCCGTCGAAAGTAGTCTCTACATCGACCATAGGGACCCCTTTCGACGGTAACGGGTTAGTCATGCCCGATCTCACGAGCCTTATCTAAGCAATCCTGGGCGCTGGTGTGCTGAGTTTTGTGCTTACGCCTGGCATCCTCGCTGCCAGTCTCGTCGTTCAGCTTTAGCACGTCCGACGCTTTGGGGAGGCTGTGATTTGCAACATGTAGTCTCCGAATGTTGGCGACAGCAACCAACGTGTTGGCAAGGTACGCCTGCGACGAATCGTGCGGTTTGAGGTGAGAAGCACAAAACATGTTGCTCAGACACCATCGCGCCACGTTGGAGGGGCCAGTAACGCGTTGGAGGCGTTTGGATAAACGCCAAGCGAGATAACAGGGAAACCGTCCTTGATTTGTTTTATGTACTACACGGAGTACTGGTACAAACGAAGGTACTAAAGGAGGGGTGGTTAGAGGTTGGGAACCGAACCGATAATAACCCGTGCTTTGTTGTAAGAGAGAAGGGGGCGTGTTGGCTCGTACTCTGAGCTTGTTTCAAGAGAAACGAAGTATACCTCCACGGTAGACACTGTTTGATTGATCATGTGAGGGCAATGCCAAGCGTTTACTACAGCCCGGGATGGTACTGACAGACTGGTAGAACACGCGAACAGACATTGTCTATGGTATTTAGTAGCAATGGACAGTATTTGCCGGGCCAGACATACCGTGGTTTCTCGTTTTTCTGAGTTTCATCGCTGTTCGACCTAAGCTTTGCAAATCGTTACCAATTGAACTCGATGACGCCACAGTTTCTGAGATATTTGCAACCTATCTAGGCACAGGCTTGCCCAAATCAACACGTTTACAACCAGACTCCAACATTCTCTTCTCCTATTTGGGGGGACCAGTATGATACCAAATATATGACAACTGAGTAGAGATTACACTCATAATTCTGGGTAGTCAAAATAAGGCGTTCAGCTTGATCTAGGTTGTAGCCATTCCTTGCATTAATATACTAGACTGGCGAACAACTTACGTGCCCCGGTAGGAACGTATGAGTGATTATAGTTGCATCAGTAACCCAATCCAACCCCCATGCTCTCCACTCCAAACGATGCCCCTACCTTGCCTGAACGTTGGGTCAGGTCGAAATCTTCGAGTTCTAACAGAGGCGCCACGATTACTAGAGAGGAGGATTAAGCAGCAGTAGCGGATACTTGAGATGCGGTGCACGTGCTACCGCGCAAGGCGGCGCCAGGTGGGAATATCGACGAGGGGTGTCGCACCACTAGCACGAGTGCTCCCGCCAGCCTACGCCTGCCGACCGGGGCTCAACCGGTATGGGGGGGGGGGCAACAACCACCAGAAGGACAACGGTGCTGTCGACTTGCCCGCCAACAACGGGGATAATGATAATTATCACGGGCTGCACGCAAACAGATCATCGTTCGTTCATCGGGTGCCTCCATCGCAAATGCGTGGACTTGAATTCGACAGTGCTGCTTCTACTAGACAGCGAAAAAACGAAAAGGCGGAGGGGCGGCTGAGGTGGTTGTATCGCGGGCCGCTCTATGTTGTTGGTTCCATTCGAGATGAATAAACGCATAGTTAGGTATACGATGTTGTGCTGGAAGGTATTTCTGCGCGAGCACGAATGCAGACCACAGCACGGTACCGTAACGAAAGAACAAGCAGAACGACAGCTCTTCTTGCAGCTTACGATCAGCCCAAACCCGCAAACCTCGTGCAAACCAGCCCATCACAACATCCAGCAGCGCAGATGCAGTGGTTCTCGATCCGGCACACCTCTGCGACAACCAGCAACATACTATCAGCTCGTTCCTACCCCCGACACCGAAGCAGGTCACCAAGGCGACGTCATCAACCTCTTCGGTGGTCAGCGAGTCAGGCACAGCGAGCCTGTCAGCGTCCGTGGAAACCGCGTCAAGTTCCCACGCTGATGACAATCTCGGGCTGGTTTTGACCCCCGTGGACTTCTCTGAAGCGAGTGGCGCCATTGCTGCCGACGACACGGTGGAAAGCCTCCTTTCACCTGGTACTGGCACGGGGGTGGAGGTCAGGGGCGGGGATGGGGAAACCGGAAGCACGACGACGTTATCATCGTCTGCATCAGGTGCGTTCGGGACCCTTTCTGCTGTGCCCTTGCTGGCGGGGACGGATACTCCTCCCGTTTTTTCTCTGATGAAGCACAGACCACCGCGAAGGAGAATGTCTCTGCGCTCGTCCCGTTTACTCAACGGCTTGAACGGCGTGTTTCTAGTTGTAGTGCTGAACATAGATGCGTGGTTTGATGCGGAAAATAATAGCAAATTTTATCTGAACTAGTTCGGACTGACTATTAGTATACTCCTCAACTAAGGAACCACCCGACATCGTTGAAATCCCTTTTGTGTGGTGCAGTATTTTCAATACGCATGTTGGCCATGGGGTTGTTCTTCCGGTCAATAAGTGTGTGTCTGCTTTCTGAACGGCAGGTTTAGGGTGGTGTATAGAGCTCCTACACTACAACCAAGTGAGGACCCTCAAAAACTTCACGTAGGTGTCCCCCTACAGTACCATGCGTCCGTACACCCCCGCCGCGTGTATGCGCTTCCGGGAAATGTAAGCATGCGGAGTCCCGCTTGGTCCGCATCATCGCGGTAGACCAAGACCTGACACCCGACCACCGTGCCCATCTCCCATCAAACGTGCCCGCCTCTTGTTGACAGAGATTTTGATATTTCTGCTTCATTATGCATGCCGCGCCCCGAGATGAACCCGTTGGCTCTCTCTGAGTAAGCACGACCGCCGCTTCAGGCTCTGCGACGTCACCAGGAATTCCAGTAAGCTGGCTTGCAGGGTCCAACCCCAGTATTGATACGGTGGTGCCACCATTGGCAACGGATACACAACAAGAAAGTACAGTAGAGATGCTGATGAGGCACATTCGACAGTTACTACTCCGCCTTCTGGCCAGGAAGAGGCAGACCCGCGTGGCGACGGGGCTGTCGTAGACCAGCCGACGCTGTCGGCGACCGCGCAACCGTTCCGGCCTTCAACCGACACGCCCAAGGTCGCGTTGGCGGCGTTTGTTTCTTGGAGGGTGAAAATGGCCAAAGTGTTGGCTCAGTTGAAGATGAGAGCGGAGTCGACAAATTGAAGTCCAGCTCTTGATCTTCTGTGGCCCGAGGCAGTTTCCCCGACTTTCGTCGCCCCCTCCTCGGGATCCACGCCGTCGGTTGCTGCGACACCTGCCGCCTTGTCGACTCCACTCTCATCTCCACCTGAGACAAAACTTTGACCATGTTCACCCTCCAAGAATCGAATGCCGCTAGTGTGGCCTCCGGCGTGGCGATCGAAGGCTGGAACAGTCGCGCGGTCGTCGACAGCGTCGACTATCGGAGCCCAGCCCTTGACCTCCTGTGACTCGAGACAGCCTCCCCGACTCTCGCCACCTCCTCGTTGGGGTCCACGCCGTCGGTTGCCACGATACCTGCCGCCAACCAGGCGGGAACTCCAACGAACGCGTCGACAGACACATCAACAACAGCTACGCTTCCTGGTGGGCTTACCCAGTCGGAATGGAATACAATCATGACCCCGATCTTGGCTCTGAGCAAGGTGCAAACGCCTGAAGATGATGGCCTGAAGGTGGATGAGGAGCTCGACTGGGCAAGCTGGGTCGACGGCGTAAACCCCGCCACGTTGCGGCGGCAGCCATGTCAGCGGTGGTAGCTCCCACTTAATCATGAGGGGCAAACCCGTAGTCCGAGATGGATTAATTGACGGAAGGTGTTTCGCTCTGGCGGGTGAGCGACACGCCGTCTTCGTCTCACTTAAAACACCACGAATCCTCGCAGGCGTACCTTGCCATTGCGCTGGATGTTGCCGAAAACATTCGGAGGCTAGGTTATACCGACCACGGCCCCCACGAAGTGTTGGACATGCTTCACATCGATTGCCAGTTTTGTCGATGAGCTGGAGGATGTCCAAAGCTTTGTACAGGCCGTGGTCGGCAGCAGCTAGCCTCTGAATGTTTTCGATAGCAAGACAACGTATTGGCGAGGTAGGAATGCGAGTATTCGTGCTGTTTGAAATGAGACGGAGAAGGTGTGTCGCCCAATCGCCAGAGCAAAACTGACGCATTTTCAGGGTGCTTCGGCAAACTAACGCTGGAGGAGCTAGCAACGCCCCACGAGGCAAGAGTGTGTTTTCACAGCGCCTCAATATGTAGACCACGGTACGGGAGGCCATCTCTACCATGGCCATCGACAAGAATGTGGAGGAAGAGAAAAAGAACGCCGCTGCTCGAGAGCAGAAGATGATTGCCGTGGGAGTGCAGCAGAGGGAGGCGACATGGCAAGCGCATGCTGAAGCACAGGCGGCGCAGCAGGCTCAAGCTGAGTGCGAGCAGGAGGAGGCGAAGGCTGCCGCTGCCAGGGACAAGCAGAGGTTAGACCAGCAGGCGGCGCAATATAGGGAGGCAGCGACTCGGCTAAACTGTTTGGAGGTGAAACGGCGGCGGGCCGCCCGTATTCGTTGCATGGCGCTCGCGCAGGTACACGAGGCGTGCGACGACCGACGACCGCTATCGTTCCTGTGGAATCGACGCAGACGTCTTGAAGACACCCGTCACGCACTCCACAAACACGTAGGACTACTCTGCGGACACACTCGTAACTCTCCAACGTTATTAATAGAATCATGCAAGTTCGACCTGCCACCACACGCTCCGCAAGCATGTGGTGGCAGGTCGAGCTTGCATGATTATATTCATAACGTTGGAGAATTACCTTTGTGTCCGCAGAGCAACCCTACGTGTTTGTGGAGAGCGTGACGGTTGTGTCTAAGGCGTCAGCGTCGATTCTTAACCCCTCCAAATAGTATACTAAGAAGCTTGGGGTGTCCATTTAACATTGACGCCAGCGAGCGCAGGCGCTCGCGGGCGTCAGTGTTTAATGGCCACCCCAAGCTTCGTAGTATATCTTTGGAGTGGTTAAGGATCGACGCAGACGCGAGTTGCCGGGGCTTACATCTCCTCTATCGTATCATACGGTTTTACTCAGTACTTGACCCGCCAGATTAGGAAACGTCTGTCAGTGGTATATTGTATGCACACGTTGAGAGCGTCTGCGGGGCGACTCGGTGCCGGCCTTTGCAGTATTTCTCCCTCTTTTCCTCGCGAGATTGTGGGTGGTTTTGTATAGTAGAGGTGGCACCCGCGTGTGTAGCCATTCCTGCAAGCCACCGGCCGAGAGAAAAAGAGGAGACGTGCGCCCACCGCGTGCCTACTTCGTCGAGGTGCGTTAGTGTATGGTTGGCTGTTTCGCGACTTCAACGGGATCGAGGGGGGGGGGGTCGGGTGAAGGACATAGGTACTCTGAGTAGGAGTCGCGTCCGGATCGAGAGGTGCGCGTTTGTGAATCCAGTGTCTGTATGCTAGCTTGCAGCGAAAACAACCAATTGGTTGGGTTGGTCCTTTTAGCACATTATTTTTTACATGGTTACATAAATTAGTGCAAAGTATCCGGTTTAGTTCGAGCGACAATAACTAGGCATACCATGTTAGTATCCCTTATTGATGGCGTAGGGCATACCACGCACTGGTAAAACGGTTGGGAGCGCTGGGAGATTCCAATACCCGCTTTGGAGAAGGGGGGTCAAGACAGCACTCTCGCCGCTTTCGTGATACCTAGATCATTGCCTACATGCCATGGGAAGGAGCGGGTTGCTGGGGGGAGTCTTTGGAGGATGGCGGGATACGCTCGACCCGAGTCGGTGCTTTGGTGTTTCCCTCCCACCCCGTGCGAGCTGTCGTGGGGGCGGTGTTGTTTGTTTTATTTGGGTGGATTGACATTCTAGAACCAGATGTGTTGACCAGCGTGGTAGGGGAGTAGAGATGATTTGTGCAACAACCGTAGTTGTCCCCGGTGTACTGCACATCCTCATTTTTTTGGCGGACGACTGCGATCCATTGGGGGCTCGCGTGCAATTTGTTTACAGACGACGAGCCTCATGTTTTCCCTTTTATCCCTTTTAGAGCTCCACTCGCGTTTCTGGGCACACATCACTTGGTAGAAGAGTTGGGTCATGTTTGCACTACTAATACAGGGTTAAGTTTGGCGAATTGTACAAAATCGTCTTTGCCTCGTGCTATTACCCTCTTTCTCGGGGTGCTTGCCTGCACGTGCTGTAAAGGTCTGGCTTTCTCCGTGTGCATAGGGGTAATTATTCCGTGAGGCCTCGTCCATGCGGTGGCCGGTTAGCATATAGTTGCGTTGCTGTGGCGTCCAGCTATAGAGTCATGGCATTCCGTCAATGGATCGTAGTCAAGCGGGTTTACTGGCGGATTTTACGAGATGCCGGAGTACCAAATAGTTTTGTGCGCGTCGCAAGTTGTTGGCGGATGATTCGGGCTCGCGCGCGATTCGAGTACAGTGCAGACGGCGACTTCTTGTCCTTTAAGTGGGTTAATAATGCGAAATAGTTGCGGAGTTGGTTTCGTATTGTGCCGTTTTTTTATCGTGTCTGGTATTTTTCAGAGCGAGTTGTGTTGATATTGTTATATGTTCGTGTATACCTGGTATGGCGTAACTATTCCGTGGAATATCTCCCAATAGTGGTGCGCGTTTTTTTTTTAGTTACGGTGCAGTCGCGTTAGGCTAGAGCCGCGATGATCCATGGATGAATCGTTGTCCTGCAGCGTCAATTCACGCTTGACGAATGCAGTACAACGAACAAGCTGGAGTTCCAGAGCCATGTTGCTGGTTTGTCTTGTTGCACTTCCGTGCGAGCTTTGTCATTATCCCCAAAATGCTCTACGTACGAAAGAGGGTGCTTTTTAGATATCGTTGGGTCACGCGCCTTTCAAAGCGTGTGAAGAGCAAGTTCGAAGCCTGGAGAATGATAATATAATACCATAGGTGCTGAAAAGCAAGGCCTTTTATTAAAATTGTGGGAAAGGTAAGTGCTTGTGCAGTCCATCAGTATGCACATGGCTTCAGAAACCGCGCCTACAAAATGCGCACACCGCATAAGACAGCTATACCCGCGTTGACAAATACCGGTGGTACTTGCGTTCTCTACAGAGTTAGCTCTGGGCTCTCATTTTTGTTTTGCGCGTCGACAATCAGCACGATTCAAGAAAAAGAACGAAACGAAAGCGTCCTCCCATTGTGTCCAGGACGACGCTATTGCTTGTTACGTAGGTACGTCGCGGAACCGCTTGGTAACGACCACTCCCCCCCCTCCCCAGTGACCGCTACTACGACCAAAGAAACACACAGCAGAAATAATATTATCTGGCGCGCAATTTGCGTCGTTGATGCCTTATCCTCTAAAAGTAATTCCGTCCTTACAAGGATCAAGGCTCACAGCAGTGTGGCGATGGATAAAATCGGGATATTAAAACGATAAATGTTTTGTCATCCCAGCACCATACAGGTATACAGGTGCAGGTATAAGCCGCGAAATCTGTCCTGCGGCGGTCAGGCCTCTAACTATCCGCAGGAAAAAACAAAGCTACTGACCCCTCCTCGCAACCGTCCCGGCGTAGAAACCGCCTTTCCTTCCGGGTAGATTGAGTAACCGCCCGGATTCATCCATCTCCGCTGACAATTCGCACGGTCCGACTCAGAATGGCCATTCACTCCCAGGAAATTGCTATAAAAAAGCAAAGTTATCTATTAATGATGTTGCATGTCACGTTCCGACGGTCGTGCACAGTTGTCCTTGTCTCCGGCTGGGACCGCTCCTCCACCAGTCTGTCTCGCCGTTTTCTCCCTTGGTTCCAACGTATGTAGCGCCTTTGCATTCCCGTTTTGATGTGCCTCTTTACTGTATGCCAGTTGCTACAATTGTACCAGCCAACTGGTAGGTAACTGGTACAAAGAAAAACAGTATTCCCTCTGTTAAACGCCTGCGGCCTGGAAACCCTTTTTGTTGACGACGCGATGACCAACTGAATAAAAAACACTACAGAAGTAACGGCAACACGCTGCTGACACCCCCTTCCACCTGCAAAACAAACATGAGTCAGAAAACGGGAGCAGCGGGTGGGGCGGGCATGTAGCACAATCGTTCAATCAACTCAACGGACGCAAGAACAAACGACAGTTGTGTGTCTTGCCTAGTACGTCATAGTAACGAACGTACAACAACACAACCCATCAGTGAATTAAAACGCTTTACGAGCGTAAATCTCCCTCCCCATCCAACGTGCTCCGTCCCGGCATTGTAGGGACGCGAGGGTCTATGGCCATACGACTATGGCCATGCACGACATGAGTACACCCCCCCCTCCCCATCTGCAAGGGTCTACGTCGTATGTTCATGCACCTACGGCCATGCATGACATGAGTATACCCCTCCCTCCTCTCTCGTCAACTTCCGGGCACCCAAACGCCCTTCACAAGACTGCTACATCACTATTATGTTATCCCTGCTGTTGTGTTGCTTGCCTTCAACACGTCGAGGCCCGACCGTTCCGCGCGCGTGTCTCCCAGATTCACGACAACAACAGTTTTGCCCGCATCGGCCGCTCTCTTCACCAAGCAAAACGCGGAGTACACCTGCAAAGGCGTCGACACAGGACGCGGTGTCGTGACGCAATGCGATGCGTCGCACAGGAGGCAGAAGGGAAGCAATTCGCCAGCGGACGGGGCTGCCGCGCCCGTGGAAATCCGTTGACTGGCATGAAAACACGGTTTCAATGAATGCACGTCCCGCGGCAGCCTGATCGTGCACATGCATCGCGTGGCGTACGTTCGATAAAAAAACAACAAAAGGAAATGCTATATCTGTGCACGGGCTATGAATGTAGACGAAGGAGAAAAACAGGAACACGAGATACTGGTAACAGTAGCTAGCCACAACGAAAACAACAACAGGAGAATGAAACGTCCGGTTTCAAGTATCATCCCGTACTGTGTCGTGTGGCGAACAAAAAAACGGGGTTGGCCATCAAGCGCGCGACCGGTGCGTCACTCAGCGAGGTTGGTGCCTACCCCCTATATAGGTCTCGAACAAGGTCACACCCAAGGCTGATCTCATGTCCACTACTGTAAACAACAATCCTAGAGCAGAAGTATACGAAAACCAAAAAAGTGGCACCCCGCAGATTGTTTGTTTCCTTCGCAAGGAGGGGGGGGGGCGGGGGTACTCAAAAACCAAGGACAAACAACGACAAAAAATGCTATTACAGTTTTTTATTTTGTCCCATGGTTACAGCCCTCCGGTTTGTCTTTCATTCTGACCTCTGGGGGTGATAGGTGTCACTTTCGTTTTTGTGTGTAATCGAATATTGATAGTGTGTACATACGGAGGGGAGAACAAACCCAACCGAAAGTGAAAAGAGGGCCCTTGCTTGTGCCAAGTTAGGGGGGAAAAGCAGAATAGGCTGATAGCTCCCAACAGCAGATGAAGGTCTGGAAACCGGTGTATCCCCTTCTTCCTCGCGCGCAAACGTCACCAGAATCGCAAGGCAACAGATGGTAGGAGGTGGGTATTGCAACAGCGTCCGCATAATGCTGGCTTGCGCGCCTTCCCTAGAGTACCAAGGTCGGTTCACAAACGTTGTAAAAAATGAGCTACAGTAGGTACTGTCTACTCAGAACGTCAGCTAGATGTCAGAACAATGATTCGAAGCCGCATATTCTTCAAAAGCGAAACTACAGTGTAGAGCTCCCCCTTAGAAAGGGCCGGTAAGGTACGACCCTACTCACAGCAACAGCAGTATCGAACGTCAGAAGATGCTACCATGAAGTCCAGAATGGGCGGCAACACCAGCATAGGCACCAGGTGTTTTCAGTGCGAACGGCTCCACGACAAACAGCAACATCGGTATCAGTATAGAGCAAGCTCTAATACGGTAGCACGAGACGCGCGCTATAAAAGATAGAGGTAGCACTTTTGGGCTGAATCGTTTTCGGAATGAAGGGAAGGGGTTTCTTAACCCATAATCGTCGGAATCTCAATATTGCGTTGCAACAATTTTCATTTCATACTTGAGTGTCATGAGATTGTCCGTCGGGGAGCTCTTTTATTTTCCTCTATAACCAGTTTTTGAGTGAGGCACAGAGAGCTCCTATACTATAATCAAGTGACCACCCTCAGACAAAAACATGGTGCCTCTCTATCTTAGCACGCGTCACGAGACAATAACACGGGGACCGCACCACAGTATATAGTACCTGCAACGACGAGCCCGCGGCAACGGGCAAGCTCGACTCGTCTTCCATGCGGTACGTCTCTTCCACCCGAGGCCGGGGGGGGTGTTGTCCCCGAAGAAAACAACCGGCGCCTGCGTTTTGTTTGAGAGATTGCAGGCGTGCGGACACAGGGGGTGTCGTGACGGGAAAAATGGATGAGAAGCAGGGGTCGTGCGGACGGGTTTAGTAGAGAGCAGGGAGCGGGTCAGTCAAGGCACCGCAAGGGTACTACTGTAGGGCTTTCTTATGGGAGTGTTCAAGTATCGATTTTAGTCGAACGTATTTATACTATTAATACAATAATGACTGTGCCGTCGCCAGCGTGAACGAACATGACCGTTACGCAGAAACGGTAACCAACCACCAAACGTTCTATCTGCAGCGAAAACACGGCGGAGGACTGGCGCCTCTTCCCTGAGCGAGGTGCACACAATCTTGCGAACACGGAGAGACATGAAAAGCGCAGACGGTAATCGACTCATACAATGTAGTTACGGTCACCGTTGCACGTAGCGGCGCCCAGTTCCATCATGAGGCCGGTTAGCGTTATAGGGGGCACGAGGCGAGAAAAATAGATAATGGGATGATTCGTTTCTACAAAAATGACCCGAATAAACGAAGGCAGCGGCGAGAGGAGGCCCAAGCCACGACGCCGGGGTGCGGCGGGGGGTTTGCCGCAACCTCTTCGCGTTGGTTGATGAAGCCCTTCGAGACAAGGGACAAAGGGAGAGGGAGGCGAGAGAGCGCGATGAGCGCCGCCAGAGACGATACAAAAATCGAACACCAGGGCACCTACCGATATACCCAGCACTTGATACCTGCTGTTGTGGTGTCTGCTTGTGTGTTTTCGTTGGTGTTTCCGGTTTTGGCGTGCACTGGGTGGATCTGGCAGGGCGGTGGGAGACACAGTCAGCGAACCGCGCACGCGTGTCACCCTCGAGACACGGCATGGGCAAGCGAGCCGCCGAGAGTTCACAGCACAGCCGTTGCACGTTGCACGGCATTACCGTGATTGACACGCAACAGTTTTTAAATATTATCGCCAGGCTTACCTTTAGATGCCAGCGATCGGTTTTTTCGGGTAATCTATCCCTCATCAGCCAGCTTCGAACTACAGGGATAATCATATGAGATTTCCTGAAACTTCTAGGAAAACAAATCATGGTCGTGCTTTTCCAGTGGCAAAATAAAATAAAATGAAAAGATCCGTCAATCAAGAGCTGTATTTTCAACTGCAAAAGCGTCCTGGAGCCGCGACTTCCAAGCAAACACTTACCTTGCCGACACGACACCTACCCTGGGGGGGCTTTGCCGCAACTCCCGTCTCGAGTGATCCCTCGTGGCCAAAGCACGGTGGTTGGATCTAGCAACGAGGCTTGTGTCTCCGAGCTGCTGCAAATCTGCAAATCGCTCGTCCCAAGTACGCCCTCAAACAAAGTTAATGGGGCTCGAGCCAGCATCTCAGCCCAACGAAACTAGGGTTGGCAGGCACCCCACGACCGACAGGGCCATTGTAACGTCGGCCGTTTCAAATTTCGATGCTTGCATCGCTCGCGAGGTCAATCTGCTCGTACTCGTTCGTATCATAAGTGAGTGGAGTCGCGGCGCGTCGGTTTTCATCTACATCATCCTCGTAGGTCAAAGGCTGAAACCTCGCTGATGGAGGCTTCTTTTTGGCTGCGACGACTTGAGGCCGTCTCCCGAGGTCAGAGGGACCACTTGAGAGGCTGAAGCTGGTCATGGGGTGCCTTGTCGAGGGAGAACGAGCTGCTGTTCGAAGTCGGTCCTTGATCTCCTCTGTTGAAATTTTCGGGGTACATCTCTCTCGTGGCGAATCTGCACGGAGGGCAGCCCTACCTCTGAAGGACGCGACCATTTGCGTCGCCAATTGCTCTCCTCGAACCCTCTAGTAGAGGACAACAGCCACCCCTTTTCTCTAGGTCAAGCACGATTAGCGCCTGCAAGCAGCAGAATCTGCATAAGTTTCCTTGATCCGCGAAACGATATTTATTGGTGATATTTTGGTACGAGTACTGGTAATTTGCGATTTTCTCACAGCAGTACCAGCACCGTGCGAGTACGAGCAGATTGACCTCGCGAGCGATGTAAGCATCGAAATTTGAAACGGCCGACGTTACAATGGCCCTGTCGGTCGTGGGGTGCCTGCCAACCCTAGTTTCGTTGGGCTGAGATGCTGGCTCGAGTCCCATTAACTTTGTTTCAGGGCGTACTTGGGACGAGCGATTTGCCGATTTGCAGCAGCTCGGAGACACAAGCCTCGTTGCTAGATCCAACCACCGTGCTTTGACCACGAGGGATCACTCGAGACGGGAGTTGCGGCAAAGCCCCCCCAAGGTAGGTGTCGTGTCGGCAAGGTAAGTGTTTGCTTGGAAGTCGCGGCTCCAGGACGCTTTTGCAGTTGAAAATACAGCTCTTGATTGACGGATCTTTTCATTTTATTTTATTTTGCCACTGGAAAAGCACGACCACGATTTTTTTCCTAGAAATTTCGGGAAATCTCATATGAGTATCCCTGTAGTTTTCAACAAAATAACGTCGGATTCCTCCTATTCCTGTATCATAGGAGTTGAAGTCGGTATACACGAGATCACCTATGATTCGCACGTCGTACGCAATATACGGGGGATCAACGTATGATATGTCATGATTTTGTTACTTCGTAATTTTCCTCTAAACTGAACACCGCTCACCGTCAATGGAGGCAGAAGATTGGCGTCACCATGGGGGAGAAACACAGGCGTTACAGCACGTGGCAGTCCCCTCGATTACCCAACCCCCGAACCTCCTCCGGCTCGCTAATTCCGAAACGCTCCAGCTCTTGCTCCCGCTTCCAAGGCATGCTGAAGGGAGACCCTTCGACAACGAAACGGTTCGGCGGAAAGTACGAGCACGATTAAGAATACCGCATACTTATGTTTGTTCGTCGCTTTCCAGAATTATATATACTCATGTCATATGGCCGTAGTCGTATGACCATAGGCCCTCGCATCCCTACAGTGCCAGGACGGAGCACGTCGGGTTTTCACCGATCAGGCACACATTGCTTGCACCAAGCGCGAAGCGCCGTGGGGTGTTGGGGGGGAGCTGAGAAGCAGGCGGGGTATGAGATACTCTGGAGAGCATGGCGCTACCTCTAGCGTGTGTGTTGCCGCTAGCGTCTTCGTCCGTCTGTGTTGTTTACGTTTAGGGATGTTTACGACTGACTACGCACAAGTTGGACTTGACGAGATGTTGCTCGTAATCGACGATTTTTTATCAGCAGTGCACACATGAGCTCGTACACTGCAATAATACGACGCTACGCCGCAAGTCTCTCCAAAATTCCGTTTAGCCGTCGTGTCGCCATCAACTACCTGGTATTAAATAACAAAGTACTTCCAATACGATGTTGATCCACCTGTATTGATTATTGAACCGCAGCATCAACCAATGTATCAGTAATCCGTAACGGCTCACACGACCGAGCGAAATCACTAAATAAATCACCCACCCCCCACCGCCCACCACTTACGTATGTATTCGGGTATACCTACACATGCGTACAAGTAAAGGCCCACGAATAAGATATACCAAGGTACGTACCCAGTTAAGAACGCAAGGCTCACTTTGTGGGGGTTACTGAGAAAGCTGGATTAAGAAATCGTGCTCAGGGGCGAGCGCCACACTAAAATCTACCAGGTAGATACCTCGTATACAATAGTAATATAATAGGCTACCAGGTATGCTCAAGGATGCCAAGGGTGGGGTCACCCAATAAGCTTCTACTAATAAGCCTTGTCCATATAATTATTTAATAATATCAACAGCAGTGCTTCTTGTTGGCCGGCCAATATTGATACTACGACCTGTTGTACAACTACAAGTTCACTCTGCTGTACGAGGACACGAGTACGCTCCGCTGTACAAGGTGTGTACATACCGGTAATTCCAAACGCGCCGTATATTTTCCCGTGTTCTTCGCCCCAAACGTAACGTATTTTTCGTTTCAGATTTTCTGTTTTTGGCTTGTTTTCCGTCCCTCATGACTCATGACGCATTCCGAGTACGTACAGCCAGTATATCCGTATATCCTACGTGAACATGTGACCATTTATCTAAGGGCTACGCCGACACCCAGTAGCCTTTGCCGTGTTCTTGACCCACAAATCGTACCAGATAAAGTCGCACATTTTTTCAGAGTGTCCAAAACGCGCGGCGAAGCCACGCACGGGTCGAGCCTGAGCCTGGACTAAGGTTAGGGTTAGGGTAGGGTTGAGTTGGGACGACGGCTTCTCGTGATTTTTTTTTTTTCAACACGTACGTAAAACCAGCAAGAAATCATATTGTATTTGGTACTTTATCTGGTACGATTTGTGGGATAAAGACCGGTGAAGGCGCCTCCAGTAGCATTTTCCCCCTCCCAACACAGCCTATTGCTGTATCATACCATATGCAAGGGGCTTCGCCGGCGGCCTGGACGGCCGCCGGTCGCAGCCTTGAGTAATGCCGGAACGTTAGCAGCATTGTAGCGAAGGACGGGGCGGGGGTCAGACGTAATGCCAAGAGTTATACACGTTGTTAGTTAGCAGCAACGTTGTGTCGAAGGATGGAAATCAGACGTACTGCCAAGAGTTGAGAGCGCTCTGCACACTGCCCACGGAGAGTGGCAACCGTACTCGTAATACATGTGATACTGCTGTTGCTGCTGTACTCATATACGTGTGTGCTCGTATGTATCTTGGTCACAAGCCTGACACATGCGCATTGTATGCTGTACACGGTGTGGGCCTACACACCTACTACGAGTACACATCTTCGAAATTCGAAACAGGCGAACAACGGCGACAACAGCAACAGCAACTGATACATGCTGCGTGTATCTTTGATAGTGGTCATACATATCCAACCCACATACTTGTGATGCTCACTGCTCGTGGTAGGTACTGTTGTAGTACAGCAGTAGTAGTACTGATACATACATGTTGTCGATATATACCCGATGCACGTGTACATCTACGCGCCTCCTATACGTCTGAGAACAAAAAAAAAAACGGTTTAAAACGACAAAAAAACGTGTTTCCCCGTCCCCGTTTGCCAATGCCATTTTTTTACGCTGAAACCCTCAACAGCATGCAGCGCGTAGCGCGTAGTCCCCGCTAAAAAGGTGCGATCACAGCTGCTGCTGTACCAATCATAGGAGCTCCGCAACAACATTGACAGTGCATGAGCTGCTATTAATAGTCTCTTATCACACGTGCTACTTGCTGTAGACTGCATACATACATACGTACACGTATGCGTACAGCAGCAGGAGCTAGGCCCAGGCCTTTAAGGCATGCCTGAAATAATGCCTGAATGACCTTTTCTGAAAACAGCGTGTCTGAACGCGATTTTCGTGCCTATCTTGCCTATCTTTTCTCAGGCACGGCCAGGCATGTCAAAATGACAAAAAATGCATAACAAAAAACGCCGTTATATTGGAACTCCCAAATTTAGGGGAAAGGGGGTTATTTGTTGTGTTTTTTTTTGCGGTCACGCGTCACACAGTGCATCAGTGCACGCACAGACGCACAGCGCACAGCCAAGGCATCCCGCACGGCCACAGCTCTGCTAACAGCCAGGGATGGTGTCCCAGAGTATCACGATACCACCTTCTGGGTGGCAGGCACCATGTCCGGTAAAGAAGGAAGTACGCACACACCACCAGCAGTTTCGTAGATTGCGGTAGAGAGGGGTCAACGGTCAACACCAATCGTAGTGTGCCGTCAAGTGAGGGTCATTGGGTGACGTAGAACAACACTCTTGCTTGGCGTCTTCTGATACGCAGGCTCTTTACGGAACGATGTAGACTAGGCAACGGGCTTTCAATGATTTGGATGGTGCTTTCTTGTGGTTTTTGTGTCCGATGAATCGACCGATCATATCGCTGAAGGGTGATGGGGCAGAACAGAACCAACGCTGGGGCTTGATGATTTGCTCGCCCGCGCATGCACAAGGTTTGGATTCGAAATTGATGATTTATTTTTATTAACAGTCAGTGCGAATCACAGCTCGTTTTGTTTCATACATATTATATGAGTTATGGCTTTAGAGAGCGTCCCCTGTTCCATTATTAATACGGTACGCAACACTTCGCGGAAGCCAAAAAACACAAGCTGGAGTGTAGTTTTCCCAAGCCGTACATAACGATGAATGATGGCATAACCGTACGATGGTTCACGTTGGACCAGTACAAAATACCTAATAATAGTCGAGTCTCGAGGAAATTTGCGTAGCGCCGTACACCATTATTCTTGTGAATATATTGCTACAGCAGTAGGTAACGCGCACACCTACAGCCTTGTTTGCTGTTGTATATACATATGTTTTTAAGCTAGTAATCGTATCATTAGCTATTTTTTGCCATTTGGTTGCTCCGAAACTTCAATCAAGTATCATAGGAAAAACGCAGGTGTGCAGTTCCAAAGGGAAAATGCTAACTAATTCCAAGTACCAGGTAGTTCGTCTAGTGGTTCGTCTCCGAAAACGAAGGTGCAGTTCAAAATGTGTTACACAGCAGTCGCGTGTTGAGCAAGATAGGCATTTATGTCTGAAACCCTAAACTACTTGAAATTAGTGTTGGGTTGAGCAAGATAGCCATTTATGCCTGAAACCCTCAACTACTTGAAATAAGTGTGGATTGAACAAGATAGGCATTTATGCCTGAAACCCTAAACTACTTGAAATTAGTGTGGATTGAGCAAGATAGGCACTTATGCCTGAAACCCAAAACTACTTGAAATTAGTGTGGGATTGAGCAAGATAGGAAGTAAGATAGGCATTTATGCCTGAAACCCAAAACTACTTGAAATTAGTATGGGATTGAGCAAGATAGGCATTTATGCCTGAAACCCTAAAACTACTTGAAATTAGTGTGGGATGTGCCTTGACGGTTTCAGGCACGTTTAAGGCATTATTTCAGGCATAGATAGGCACGTTTAAGGCATTTCAGGTATTTGCCTATCTACGTGCCTATTTCAATTTTTTTCGCCTGCGGCGGGCCTATCTCCATATGCCTATTTGCGCCTGCGGCGTGCCTTAAAGGCCTGGGCCTAGCAGGAGCTCTCTCTCGGCGAAAACAATATTGATGGCAGTTCTCGACAAAGCCTGGGTGGCATGTATGTGTCCTCGGGGCGTCTCAGATCTGAGCACACAGCCTCCCGCGCAGGCCTCCACCATGTTGACGACGGCCGGGAAGCCGACCCCCCCCACGGGTCGGACGTCAGAGAACACGTACGTGAAAAAACCACGCGAAGATATAGACGTTGTCGGGTGGGCAATGTGCCCAAACGTCTCACAGGGCACGATTTTTCGGAGATCTCGTCGTAGATCTCGACGTCAAGGCCTCGTGCGGACGCTACGGTGCCGAGCGGGCGGATAGGCGACGCCGGCGGTTGCAGGCGAGGCGGGGGCACGCCTCAGCGAAGAAACCGCGCGGAGAGGCGGTCGGAGGCGGGAGATATCCGCAGACCTAAGGATGTGCATATGGGATAAGCGAACTAAGATAGATAGATGTATACGTGGCGCCGTAGCATCGATGAGCCACGAGTCCGGACACGCACAAGCCCACATGATGTATGTATACGACAAGCTACGCGTACGGACACGTACGAGTATCATGAGATAAGTCGTATCGTTTACGGATGGCTACAGTATAGGTAAGGTGCTCGCTCGTCGGGTGCATATCAAACCCACACGTGGACGTGAAGGCCGTATGATATGAATATGATATGAAATGTATACGTACGCTATATGAATACCGTACATATGATGGCGCGAAAATGAAGGCCACACTCATCACTCATCACAGCAGCAGCAGCAGCTCTGTGCTCTCATCGGACATAGTTGATGTCAAAAATAAAAATAGAGTTGCATCGAGTGATTGCACCGAGAGTGCCCTGGAGGCACGCCGCCTACATTTTATTATCCGTGGCCTTTGCCCGACGGCCTTGCCTGGCGTAGATGAGAGTGCGAAGGACGCACAGCTCGCCAGCGCTGCCTGAATTTGTTCGGATTTGCCGGATTTTGGAATCTACATCTTTCTTTTCTTTCAGGTTTCAGGCAACAGAACAACCTCGTCATCGGGACGAATAGTCCAATTTTCGATACTTCGATATTTCCGGGAATTTTCTGCATGTTTGTACTGCTGTGCTGAACAATTCGTGCTGCTGCTGCTGTACCAACTTGTTGACTGCCTAGCAGCTCGACGGAAGCATCGTACTGCTGTCGGCTAGATTCATAGACAGGCTCAGACTCGCCTTTTGTGCTTGCAGTTCAGGCAACATAACACAGCAGGCTGCAGGTGTTGTTGTCACGACCAAAGTGGTCGAACCAGAACGACAGCTAGAATTTTGTAAAATGCAGTGCCTACGGCGGCGCAAATCTCAGCTCGATCTCATCTGTTCTTGACGTGCGCATGCTCGACGGCAAGTACGGCGATATATACTCGAAGGCTATCATAGAATGGCACCCACCGAAAGAGACACAGCTGCTGCTGTTGCCAGTGTTGCCAGTGCTGCTTGTGTTCTTCTTGCTGCTGCTGCTGCTGCTGCTGCTGCTGCTGCTGCTGCTGCTGTACGGATACAAATAAAGTACAGTATGTCCGACTCGTACTCAAACAAGTCCCTCGTCCTCGCGAAAAACGACGAAGAAAATATGAACGAGTACGTGATCTACGGGATCTACACAATCTTCGTACTTGCCGTACGTCGTAGAACAGATAGTTTTATTATTTCGGCCAAGCCTGCCGTCCACCGCCCCCCGTCGAGCACTACTGCTAGCTGTGATGGCTACGGTGTTGCTTGTGCTTGTAGAGAGGCCTACAGCAGCAGTAGTACGTACCCGGTGTTGAATAGCAAGTGCTGGTGTTGTCCACCACCGCTACTCTGTTCGTCGGTGTTGGGACCAAAAAATAAAAATGGCTGAGATTTTCTTTTCACGTTTGGTATCCTACTTTTTCCTGGGTCGTCGAAGCAGGCTGGTATGGGATCGGGATCATAGGCCGTGCTGGCGTACGTATCATACTTCAGGCAGCAATCGGACTACATCGAGTGGTCGACGGTGACGAGCGATGCAGTACTGGGCCTCGCTTGTATAGGCGATCGACCACTGCTACTACGCTCGCCTACGAGTAGGGCCAGCCAGCCAGACGGCTCTCCGAAGGAGGGGTTTCCTGACATGTAAAACATAAACACATCAATCATCAAACATCAATCATCAAACATCAAACATCAAACGTCAAACATCAAACTATTACGGGGGACCACATTAATTAGGACCTAAGGTTCACTCAATAAACAACATATTTTCCTATTTTTACTAACAATATTTGGTCCTATTTACTATGCCCCCCCGTAATACAACAACAGCAGAGCAGCAGAGTATCTTATCGATTGTCGTTTCGCGCGGGACGACAAGGGGCAGCACCCAATAGAGACTGCTGTTGTTGCGCTAAGGATGGCCGCCTCCACTACTCGGGTGTACAGCAGTACACCTATCTATGACTACTGCTGTTCGTTTTGCTGCCGGCGCTGTCTTCGTTGTTGCTATCGTATGAAATCGTTTCCATTGGGTGCTCTCTCCTGCGATCTTGGACTCGCGGTTTACTGCTGCTGTGTGTAGTCCAGAAAATGACCTCATAGCAACAACAGATGTGCAGCGCCTGTTTTTTTTTTTTCTTCTGCTACTGCCTCCTGTACCCGCAAACGACTTCCTTCAAGCTCGACTCACGTGCCGTGCAGAGTAGATACATACGTAGCCTCGTGGCCTAGATCTGTCTGTTTTGGAGGTTGCTTGTTGTCTCCTCTGCCCCTTCTTTCATGTATCTCCTCGTATATGTATGCGCCCAGATTTTTCGACTGGCTGGTATAATGCTGTTCTGTGTTGACGCAATGGCGATTTAATTGTGAAGACAGATTACTCACCTCACAGGGAAGCTTGCCGGCCGGCGTTCTCGACGTCTCTCCTTCTCGCCCTTCCGGGGGGAGAAGAGCGCGGCGTTATTCCCAAGGTATTCCCAAGCTGGTATTTGATCATCGTATCATAGCCGTGTGCATGATTGTCGCTTTAAAAAAAAAGGGGGGGGGGGGGCACAAGACAGCCGACCCCGACTTTCGAAACACGCCGGATCATATTAAGAAAATCCATCCGCGCAACAGCAGCAGTAGTCGACATACCCACACGGAGGACGAAGCCCGACCCAGACACCCTACATACGTTTGCCAGCACAACGCCAGTTCCGGACGAGTCGTGCGAGAGAGGACATCGTGCAAGTCTATACTACAGTGCTTGTGGCTGTGCCGGTTGAGTCGAACGGGTCATTTGTCCCCCCCAGTCCTTCTTGGGGCAACAATCAACATGTGAGCTGTGTGTGGCGTTTCGGCGGGTGGCGGGGGCATTCATTTATTGCATCCGGTGACTGGCTCAGTCTTTTTTTCATGGCGGCGCTCTCTTCGCGTGCGTCTATATACCCCCGCTGTTGCAGCGCCGCGTAGAGAAAGGTGCCCGATACCTGCCTATCTGTCACTCGGTTTGCTCTTGGGACCAAGCTTGATCTGGCCCAGGATCGCAAGCGTTCGCTCTCGTGTTTGGAGGTCCGTTGCATTCATCAAAAATAACTTCATTTTTTGTTACCGCCTGTACAAGCAAAGCACCCATGGGGGATGACGTGAACAGGAACGTTCTTGAAAAGTAATGGGAGTGTACATACTGCTGTAGCTCTATGTACTTCGTATACTCGTAGGTTATAGATGCCGACCTCGAGGCGCCCATGACCCATGTTGTGCCTGTCTCGAGGCATCTCGTAACGCAACCCCCAACAACATGCGCACGGCTTGACATATATATATTTTGACAACTTCGAACGAGCTCACTACTACTGTTGTTACTGACTGTGCTGGGTATCCCAACTCTTCAGTTCGCCCACACTGCTTGCTGTACGTACATGTAGTACTCTTTATTTCGCTGCTACTTGTATACCGTACGAGTAGTACAGCAGTAGTAGTGGACGATGGACGATGCCAACCCGTTTTGATCTCTTCAAGCGAGAAGGAGCCGGAAAGGCTTTCACTTTTTCCTCCGCCAGATTGGTTCGCTTTCGTCCCGTTTTTCCTTCTCTTTTGTTTTTTTTCCCCCTTCGGAAACGAGATTAATTTCCCAGCAGGGTAGTTTTTACAGTATACCAGGTATACGAGTAGATACGAATTGTTTATAGGGCAATAGTGTACTGCAGTAACAAAAAGGTTTGCCAGCCTGAGTGAGTGATGAAGCCCTGTATCCTATAATCACTGCTGCTGCCGTTGTTGCACGTAGTTTGCCATTGTCGGTCTGTGATGTCACCACGAAGAAGAAGCAGAGGAACACGCTGCAGTGCCATCGAATCATGAACATTGAACGCACGTCGGGTTTCTGAGAGCAAGCTGTTACATTATTATTCGTGTCGTGGTCCGTGTCTTCGTTCTCACGCCTCTTCCTTGCTTCCGCTTTTTCAACGACAACAAAAAAATACCTGCTGGTATGTGGCATGAACCGTATAATTACAGATTAAAAATCTTATTGCAGATATTTCATACCAGGTAGATATCAATAGGTGTAGGTGCCTATTCTTCGCACAAAGCGTCTCCTTCTCAAGTCTAAAGTCTCAAGTCTCTCAAGCCATGTAGTGGTATGTATTTTCCACGTATATCCCTTGGTATATAAATCGAACAAGCGTGACCGATGCACCACGTAGTTTGCAAAAGCTGAGCACGCGCGTTACGTACGTACGCATCGACTAGTTTGCCCGTCGGTGCGATCGGGCTACAATAACAACCGATGAATACACTGACTGCTTTTCATACTATTCATACTATTCATACTATTACGGGGGGCCGTAGTAATCAGGACCTATCATATACACTAAAACCTATATAGTCCAGCATTTTTACTATGTTCCCCCGTAATACTTTGCATGAAAAATAAAATACGTTGAATTGTTGCCTCGTTGTATGACATAATGCGTGCAGTACAGGACACCAACAGTAGCAGCAGTAAAAAACAGGAAAGCTGGCCCAGGCTAGATTTCTTGTTTGAGAAAACGGGTGATTTCTACACTAACTTCAGCACACCGACTCCCCTGAAGGTATACATTTCTTGCGAATCTCAGCCTGGCTGTCTCAGTGCTCGTTTCCTTAGTTCGCAGGTTTCTTGTACTGTGCTGTATACCACTCTGTCCGGACACTTAACGGACCGATTGGCCGATTGATTGGGCATTGGAATGAATACTAACCAAGCTGTCCTTACATTTCCGGTGGTGCTAGGACGTACTGGTAACTACTGATTGCACCTACTGTACGTTTCAATACATTGCGTGTTCCATTTTGTCTTTCCTTCGCATTGCGCTACTTCCGCCTGACACATGACATGCATATTATGGGTATATTATTTATTATGGGTACAGTATGCGTACATTTATACCACAGGGGATAATGATGACGTCCAACCAGAAATCCACCAGTATACATATGCACCTGCATTTCGTATTTTGCGTACAGTACACGGACCTCCTTACGTGAACGTAGCGCTTAGGTCTACGCCATCCTTGCCCGTATTTCGTCGTTGCCTATACCTTGTACCTGGTATAACAGGTTCCCTCCCCCCTTCCTGCTACCTATGAGTAATACAGCTGGTATACGGGTAGCAGTTTATTGTTCTGAAGTACAGCAGCAACAGATAGATCCTGTGATAGTGAAAAATAACTCTATAATAGGATACAGCTGTGGCGGTACAGTTCCTATATGCATAAACATGTAGGTGTGTATTTGTGACCTGCTGGTTAATGAGTTTAATTCGACGTGGTCAGACGACCGAGCAAAGGGAAACGAGGAAAATTTAATGCCAACCCGAACCAGAAACCAAGGCAGTGATACCGCACAAATGGGAGGGGGGGAGGGGGGAGGGGGGGGGGGGAGGGGGGGGGGGGGGGCGGGGGGGGGGGGGTGGGGGGGGGGGGGGGGGGGGGGGGGGGGGGGGGGCTAACCTCGACAGGAGACCCCGGATCTGATTTTCGACGAAACAAGGCAAACGATGAAAGCTAAGGATCGCTCGCAAAGGGATGGAGAAACAATGTGCTCGGGGTCTCATTCCACTACTTGAAGGCCTGGTTCTACATATGAAATACGGGCATTTTTTCGCGGGGGGGGGGGGGCCCCCCCCGGGGAAAAACCAAAACCCCCCCGGCCAAAAATTTCCCCGAAAAAAAAAGGGGGGCCCCCCCCCCCCCCCTCTGTCAATCGAAGCCTAAGCCCTCTATTGTTACTACTGTATGAAACGGACCTGGTTGGTAATCATGATTCATTTTCGGGCTCACGCGCGCAAAACAAAAAGAGTCGTCATCTGGCCCAGCTGCTGCTATCATTCCAACCGATGCGGCAGGGGTCGACCTGCGATATCAAATCGTCAATAGGTACAGGCTGGTTCAAGCTGATTTTCTCATTTTTTTTTCCCTCGTCGGAAGTTAACTCGTTCATTTCGAGATAAAGACCCTGAAAGTTAACGCACGTGTTCTATGAGTCACTGCCGAACCGTTACCGAAACACGTTTTTATTTTATTTTCACAACGCATATTTGGGCATTATTTCGTAGCAAGGTTAAGGATAGGGAACGTCCTGGGACCCCCAACGTTCCGGCAAAAGAAAAAAAACACACACAAACACACACACACAAAAACACCAGTCCATTACGTAACGTTTCGGCAGCGGCTCATGTATCACGTGTGCAACGTTTCAGAGTCGATCTCGAACAAGCAGCGTGTGTTTTTTTTTTACTTTTTGTGCGGTAAACGTGTACCGGTATAGGATTGACCTTGAGCGTTACATCTGGGTTAGAATTCGATTTTTTTCAATCAGCTCTTGGACCCTTTGCACAAAAGGCTGTTCAGGCATGCCTTGGAGTACCTGACGCCGGCTGGTTCAGAAAAAAAGAACGGATTCTCTCGATGTGTCGGTTGTTTAGGGCACTGTAAGTTTGGGACCCTGCAGAGTCCATTCCATGAGCAGAAAATGACTTACTGTAGCAATTTGTATCCAACGTCAGTATCTACCACCACACGAAATTGGAGACGCTTTTATCAGTGCCAAAACATTTGACAGAGAAACAGTCGACGAGTTTTGTTCTGTAATATGCGGAGTCAAAATAAACGTGTTGAAAGAGGGGATGCATAGATATCGGGAACCGAACCGATCATAATTTGTGGTGTGTTATAAGAGAGAATGGGGCGTTTTGGTTCATAGTTCATACTCTGAGCTTATTTTGATAATTATAAGCTACGCGGTAGACACTGTTTGGTTGATCTTGTGAGTGGTAATGCGAAGTGAGTACTACAGCACGGGACGGTGCTGGCAGGCTGGTAGAACACGCAAACTGACAAGCCATCTACTGTGTAGTAGCTCACCAATCGTTACTGGGCCAGGCATGCCGTGATGTATCGTAATTGTTGAGTCTCATCGTTTGGCGGTCTAAACTCTGCAAATTATGACGAATAAAACTCGACAAGACCACCTTTTGAGCAATAACTGCAACCTTGTTGGGCATACACTTGTGCGAATCAATATTTTTATATCCAGACTGCAACCTTGTCTTCCGCTGTTCGTGGGGGGCAATATGAGACCAAACATATGACGTTTGAGAGAATACTGCAATCCGCATTCGTGGGGAATAAAAAAAGGGGCGTCGAGCTTGAACCAGCTTGTAGCCCTTCCTCGTATTGATAGACGAGGCTGCCGAAGGAGGAACCGACGCGCCCCGGTAGGGACATATGAGTGAGTGTAGTTGCATCGTCAGCCTGTCTGCAATGCTAGCGCTAAACCTTCGATGCCATGTTTGCACTTTTGGCCACTTTGCACCGCACAGCCCCCTTCGTCGCGACATACCCTGGCCCAAAGCTTAACCCAACCCAACCTCCACCACCTACACCCAAACGATGCTCGTGCGTTGCCTGACGTTGGGTCAGGTCGAAATCTGGGAGTTGTGAGACGGCGCCGGGTGAGGGGTACAATGAGGAGTGTCTCACCGCTGGCGCTACCGCTCCCGGCACCCCACTCCTCCCGAGTGGGGCTCAACCGGTGGGGGGGGGGGTCAGCAACCACCAGGACATCGGCGATTCTGTCGACTTTAACACCACGACGGTGAGAATGACAATGATCGCGGGGTGCACGCACACAGAGCATCGTTCGGCCTTCGAATGTCTCCATCACAAATGCGTACCTGGTAGGTTATTGTCCGATGGTGCTGCTTGTATTAGACACCAAAAACACGAAAAGGTGAAGGGGAAGATTAAAACGGCAAAGGTGCTTGTATCGCCGGCCACTGTTATGCTGTTGTTTCGGTAGTTTTTACGCGATGCGTGATGGGAAACAAAGAACATAGGGTGTTGTGCTTGGAGGTCTTTCGACACGAGTATAAATGCTGACCAACAGCACATTACGGCACCGAAAGACGAAAACAGAACGACGGTTCTTCCCGCTCACAATCGGCCCAAACTAACCAACTTCGTGCAAACCAGTCAGTCTACCACAACATCGAACAGCGCAGATGCAATAATGTTCGATCCGGTCGGCACGCCTCTGCGACAACCTAAAACATAATATCAGCTCGTTTCGATCCCCGATACCGAAGCAGGTAACCAAGGCGACGTCATCAACCTCGTCGGTGGTCAGCGAGTCAGCGACAGCGGCGCTATCAGCATCCGTAGGATCGGCATCAAGTTCCCACGAGGATGACGATCTCGGACTGGTTTTGACCCCCGAAGACTTCGCCGAAGCTGGTCGCGTCATTGCTACTGACGACACTGGAGAAAGCCTCCTCTCACCTGGTACTGCCGCGGGGGACGGGGTGGAGGTCGGAGGTGGGGACGGAGAAACCGGGAGCACGGCGCCGCTGTCACCGTCTGCAACGGGTGCGTTCGGGAACCTCTATTGTTTTCCCTTGCTGGCGGAGGCGGATACGTAGTCCTCCCGTTTTCTTTTCTGGCGAAGCATAGACCACCGCGAAGAAGCTTGTCGTCGAGCTCTCGTCCTGTTTAGTGTATAAAGGGCATGAATGGCGTGGTTCTACTTGTAGTGCTGAACGTAGATGTGTCGTACGACAGGGGTAACGATAGCGCTTTTTTGCCCCCTGAGGCAAATATTTTTGACTGACTTATTACTGTAGTGTTCACCTCAACTAAGAAACAACCCGAAATCGTGGAAACCCCTTTTGGTAGGGCTGTGAGTTGGCTGACTAATAGTTGCCAGCTAGTTATTAGCTGGCTAGTTTTTTAGGTTAGTTGCGGCGGTGCCAACTATCCAACTGTTTTTGTTTTTTGGGTTTCCTTGCTTGTAGGAAGGTTTGTTTGGTACGGGGTGCGTATTTCTCGGCGTCCCCAAGCAGTACCACCACGCACACACCTGTGTTGCAGTGCCCACCAAAAAAACACGATTTTGTTGTATGTATCTTTCGAATTGCGTTGTATATTATCATTTTCTGTGGCGTGGGAGGGAGAGCAGCTGGCTGACATAAAATATCCAGCAGGTTGTGGATGTAACATGAATACATACAAGTATACGGTTATGGCGWTATGAACGAGTGTCTCACCACGCGTTGAGAGGAAACCTTCACAGCCAAACTTTCGACATGTCTCGGATGTGGATACTTGAAGAGAGCTGACCGCAGTGATTTACAGCGGTACGACGTTGCTGGCAAACGTGCACCTGAGTATTCTCGCTGTTATCCCTCGCGGTCGAGATGGGGCGCAGAATATTTACAGAGTTTTATGTACTAAAAATGGCCAGCAGGATGTGGATGTAACATGAACATTTACGAGTATGTGGTTATGGCGTAGTGAATGACTGTCTCACCACGTGTTGAGAGGGAATGTGAGCCCTCAGGTCGAGATGGGGAGCAAAATATTTACAAAATTTCATGTACTAAAAATGGCCAGCAGGATGTGGATGTATTATGAACATTTGCGAGTATGTGGTTATGGCGTAGTGAATGAGTGTCTCACTACGTGTCGAGAGGGAATCTTCACAGCCAGACGTTCGAGATGTCTCCGACGTGGATACTTGTAGAGAGTCGACTGCAGTGACAGAAATCGTATCACTGCTGGGTGAACCGTTACCAACTTATTTACTATGTTTGTTAACCGTGAGCAACAACATTTGCAATTTCGCTCACATGTTGCGGCAGAGCGACAATACTTACAGCGGCACGATTCCGCTAGCAAAAAGTGCACCTGGTTATTATTACTGTTACCCCTCGCGGTCGCGAAGGGGCGGAGAATATTTACAGTTTTACATGCACTAAAAACGTCCAGCAGGTTGTGGATGTAACATGAATATTTACGAGTATACTTGTATGGTTATGGCGTAGTGAATGAGTGTCTCACCACGAGTTGAGAGGGAATGTTCACAGCCTAACGTTCGAGGGGTCTCGGACTGGGATACTTGTAGAGAGGCGGCCGTAGTGACATAATTCGTATAATTCGTATCACTTCTGGGTGAACCGTGACCAGCAACGTTTGCTTTATATTCTTTCACACGTCGCGGAAAGGTGACGAAACTCACAGCGGTACAGTGCCGCTGGCAAACATCTGGGTGATCTCGACGTTACTCCTGGCGGCAGCGATGAGGCACAGAATATGTGTAGACTTTACTGAACATGTAAAAACGTCCAGCAGAGCTTAATGCAACATTGTTGGCTACGACTGCACGATTATGGCGTTGTGAATGAGTGTCTCGCTGAGAGGGTATCTTCACAGCCAAAGACAAACGTTTGATATGTCTCGTGCGTGAATGCTTGTAGATAGTCGACCTCAGTGGCAGAAATCGCAACACTGATGGGTGAACTGTGAGCAGCAATAATTGGAATTTCGCTCACATGTCCCGGCAGGGAAACGATATTTACAGCGGTACCATGCCGCTGGGCGACAGTCAGTTAYSGRGTCTTCAGTGTATTGATGACGTCTGGGTTGAGGTGCGACTGCGCGGCCATAACGACGACCAGGCTCAAGTTGGTAGCGGCGTAGTACGTACACGGAGCGAGGTTCGGGGCCCGTGTTCTGAGCTTGGTGGGGGTGGCGGAGCCGTCGCTCTTATGGTGGCACTACTGTCATGCCATGCAGCGCAACCTGAACACGCGCCATTTTCTTCATTCCGTTCAGGGGAGCAAGTACGAGCGTGGGCATATGGACAAGCGTTGTGAGCCCTGAGAAATGTAGTTGGAAAGTCGGGGCGTAAGCCCAAAGAGACCGCCATCCACTCGCCGAGGTTAGGAAGTGCCTCGACGCTTGCGGCTGGAAGTGACGTGTTGGGGCGAGTCATACAGTGAGAAGGAAGGTGGAAGTCCCATGCATTTATGGTGTACACCCGGAATAATGCGGACCATGCGCGACATGGGTTTCGTAAACTAGCAGCTGGCAAGGGTTTGCAAAGACAGCCAGGTCAAGATACTGTATGGGTAAACTATAGAAGTCTCGGAGTAACCTCGGTTGTGAAGGAGTACAATGGTGTTGGACCATTGGGTGTCTCAGTCATCCGAGAATTCGTACAGTATAACCCAAACAGTGAAGGGAGGGAGATGCGTTTATGGGCAAAAGACATGTGAGCATGACAGAGTTGATAATGCGGTAGACATGTCAGCCAGCTGCTCTCCCTCCCATGCCACAGAAAATGATAATATACAACGCAATTCGAAAGATACCTACAACAAAGGAAAATATGATTCGTGATTGGGAACCGATATAAGAATAATCTGTACTTTGTTGTCATAGAGAGAATTGCGTTCTGGTTCATAATTCTTTGGCTAAGCACGTACACTACGTAGCTCACTTGCAGCAACGGGCTTTGTCTAGTTGATCGCGCTTGTGGGAATACCAAGTGGATACCGCACGGAACGGTGCTGGTAGACTGGTAGAACACGCGAACAGACAGGGCTGTTGCTTCCCAACTGGACAGCGGTCGTTCGCTGGCCCAGGTTTTTCGTGATTCGTGATTTCTCTCGCCCACCCACCCTTTTTCTTTCGATGGTGAGGGAGACATTTACGAGGATATAGGTACTATTCTCGGTTGTCGTCGTATAACCGAGTTACTTTATTTTATTGTTTTTCAGTGGCGTGCGGGGGTTTATACCATAATAGTACTAAGTATATATTCTCTTGGAGGAGTACAATGGTGTTGGACCATTGGGTGTCTCAGTTATCCGAGAATTCGTACGTATAACCCAGACAGTGAAGGGAGGGAGATGCGTTTATGGGCAAAAGACATGTGAGCATGACACAGAGTTGATAATGCGGTAGAC
>MEHQ01004247.1:75780-90711 GCA_008828725.1 Saccharina japonica | reverse complement strand
ACGTTTTTTTTTATTCTTCCCATGAAGATTATCGATCGAGTCCCCGACGCGACCGGGGATAGCATGCTAGAGGTGGACGAGTCTGCCCTCGTCAACATTAAGTTCGTCGTCAGCCCCATCGTGTCTCCGGGGGGGAAGGAGAAGGAGAAAGAGAAGGAGAAGAGGAAGGACCTTCCCGCGGAAGGCTACGACGTAGACGCGGATTCGGATGCGGATGTTGAGCTTTGAACCCAGGCACCCACCCACCCATCCACCCATCTACCTACCTACCCACACACCCTAATATATTTTTTGGTCCTATGACCCTAAAAAAGCCCTAAAAAACTCCGTTTTTTTTTTTTTAGTTATGGCCCTACAATAGCCTTATAGAAGGTCCCTTTGTTTATTAGGTGATACGGCCCTAAATTAGCGCTTAAAGGCCCCCCTTTTTGAGGGCCATAGGGCCCATATATAGGACACCTCCCCCTCCCCCCATCTGGTTGCTTTCGCGAAAGAGCCACACGTATTTTTTTGCAAGTGCACCTCGCTTTGTGTGTTCGTATATAAATATATAATGGCTGTATGCCTCGTACAGTATGTAGCACCATACAGCTGCGTATCCTAGTGATTTTTGTAGAGCTGCTGGATTGTTAATAGTGACGCACACATACTCATACATGCGTGCTACGTACCAGGCATGATATGATATGCAGACAGCAGTCACTTGTCGTGTAACAAGCAGTCGTCGTTGTGTAAAACATGCTGCTACCAAGTACGGGGTCGTATTAGAATGCGATATCAGCCGTCGGCGTATAAATAGGTACCTGGTATGATACATACACTATACAGTCGACGAGCTGGGTTTTGGATGAAGATTTCAGCAGTTACTCGGTACCAGGTATCATGGGCATTTTTTTTTCGTTTCTATATTTGATTGCAAGACAGCAGTGCAATGGAATACGCAAGCAACGTCGCTATAATGCAGTCCATTCACTTGCGCTCTTCGTGTACTTCCCAGATTGTGCTGGTCCATTGTCTTACGTGTCTATTTTAGTTATGGTTCGTATGCTATATGTTTGTGTGCACATCAAATCAAGTACGTGCATACGAGTTTAGTTGTTGAGTGTTTCTGTTTTGTTTTCGGCTGGCATGCCTTTATTTTACGATTTTATTGTAGTGATATTATTTTTCGGCTTTTTTTTATGTTTTGTCTGCATTCCCGTCGCTTCTTGTGATTGACATTCACACTAACTACTGTACAATTGTCTTCCGGCAAATAGAAAGTAGTAATCTTAGTAAAAACGTGACCAAATAACACAGCGAAACTGGACTACTTGTGTATAACACGTGGGAGACGTATAATACATGGGAGTACGTATTCAACGCCATTCAAGTGCATTTTGCGTGCTGTTGTTCCCCACATGTGTGCCGGGTGTAGTCTGTTTTTCGTTTTTTTTTTTGTTTTCGGATTGTTGTGGTTAAGGGAAAACACGGCGAAAACAAAAAAAGAAAGAGGAGGAGGAGGAGGTGAAGGAAAACAGCCAAGTGTGTGTACGAGTGCACGCCGATGAAGCACATTGTTTGGCGTGCTGTTTCCCCCCCAGCGTGCGTGTTCTGCATTTATTTATCTTGCGTTCTGTTGTTACTGCCGGCTGTGTGCCAGCTGTGGGACCCCTTTTTACTTTTATTTTTATTTTGGCGGCCCCGTGTGTTTTTGTTGTGAGGAAAACCACACCGCGTAAAAAGAGAGAGGAGAGGAAAACAGAGCACTTTGCAAATCATATAGAAGTGCATGTGCGTGCTGTGTGTGTCCCCCCCCCCGGCTTGCGTGGTTCGGGGTATTTTAGTACTATTTTTATTATTGATGTGGGTTGTATTTCAGTGTAATGTTTTTTGTTCGGCTTGTTGTGTGTGAGAAAGAAACACCACTCCGATTTGAAAGAGAGACGAACACAGCAGTAGAGTATTACTGCACGCCAAATGAAATGGAAACGTTAATTCGCGTGCTGTTGCCGAGCAGTGTGTGCTGGAATAGTTTGCCTGTACGAGTACACCAAAGTAATGACGGTCTACTCCGTAATCGCACGTCGTAGAATAACCGACAAGACGCGATTTATTGGTAAAGAGGAGTGGGCATGTCTGTGCCGGGGATCTGCAGAGTGGAAAGATAGAAGCGAGCGGGCAACCAGTCTTCGTGGGGGTATCAGCGTCACGTGTATCATAGACCAACCATCCCACGCCGAAAGCGAGCGATGAATCGGGGGATGTTCTTGCTGAGAGCGTGATGAGCAGAAATAAGGTAGTCGCTGGGTTGATCAACAAAGCCAAGAGTTTTTTGCATACTTTCTTTCCCACATCCGTCGCCCCCCCCCTTACCCCCATATTTATTTCGAAGGGGGGAAGGGGGGGTTTAGATACTCATGCCATGCGTGGCCGTAGTGGAGGGGGGGGGCGTACTTATGTTTTGCTTGCCTTAATAATTTGACCATTGACCACGCATCCCTTTCGAGACGGAGCTGGTGGGGCGGGGTGGGGGGTACTGGTAGCCGGGGTTCCGTACGAAGTATACGTTTGAGTATTTTGCACACCAATGAAATTCATTCGCGTGTTGTTGCCCAGTATCTGCCGGGTTTTGTTTTTTTAATTGTTCCTCTAATGATTGTTTATTTAATGGTTCGATCTGGTGTGAAGAACACCGTAAAAAAAAAAAGAGAAGTGAAAACAGAGTGTTGCTTGCAGGCCGATGAAGAGTAGCATCCATTCGCGTGCTGTTTGTTCCCCACACTACTTCGTACTGTGTCCGCGCGCTTGGATCTTCTATTTTGTTTTTTGTAGTTGTTTTGACCTCTATCATACTGGCTTGTGATAAAAAGCACTCAACATGGCGAAAACGAGAGGAGAGGCAGAGCCTTTATGCAGGCCGAAATGCATTTTCGCGTGCTGTGTTTCGGTGTGAGTTGTGTTCTGCGGTCTTGTATTACTCCGGTTGCCTAAGCAGGCAGGCAGGCACAGGCGAAGGCAGGCAGGCAGGAAGGCAGGCAGGCAGGCGTTTATGAATACTCCATGGGGCCTTGTACTATTACTTCGACCTGTCTTCTTGTGAGAGAATAACGCCTCGAAAAGAGACCAAAAACAGCAAAGTATTTGTGTACGTATTTCTATTAATAAGAGTTTACTCTTCGGTACCTGGTAATTGCGTATATATATACTTCGAAGTATGCCGCCAATAAAAAACTGCTTTTCTTTTTGCGTTGCTGTTTTCCTAGTGTGCTGGGGGAACCTTTTTAGGTACTTGGACCGGGCCTGACGCATATATATGCTACCGTACGGTAGAGGGGCGCAATGTTTTTTTCTGAGGCTCCTTACTTGAGGTGTAGCTATATACCTCGATACCTGCATTAGTCAGTCTAAACACTGATTTTGGAGGGGGACACAAAAAGTGCTTCGTATATATAATACATATACCTATGTATGCACCCGATGAAACAATCCCATGGTCTACGCTATATGTGTAATAACGAGATTTAGAAAACTATGGCAAAACCCCCCAAAAATGGAATTCCGACGATTTTAGGCTACGTAAGTAAGTGCCTATGGAGCCCCGCCACTCCGAAAACGTTTGGACCAAAAAAAAGTGGAACGTGCCTCTATTATCTTACGCGTCGCCCTGTCTTGTCAGATAAATAACACCGACCGCCACCAACCACCACCATCACACCCCGACCAGGGGCGTCCAGAAAAAAGAGAAAACGACACACCACACCCCCAGAGGTCGGAATAGAAAACAGTTGCAACCGTTGTGATCACATGATGGAAATAAGAAAATAGGGAAAAAAAAATCCTGATTTTCATATTTTTCCACTTGGTTTTAGTAACCCCCCCCCCCCCCCCCCTCCCCGCTAAACAACAACTTCTGTGAGATGTCGAAAAAAAAACAACGACCACCCTCGCCCCGATCGACATATTATATATATATATACACGCACGTAATAAGGTGACAGCTATTACGGGGGCCCATAGTAAACACTAGTAAATAGGACCAAATACTCGTGCTGTTATTACGGGGGGGCATAGTAAACACTAGTAAATAGGACCAAATATTGTTAGTAAAAAAAATAGGTAAATATAGAGACGTTAGTGTACACCGTAGGTGCTATTTATTACGGTCCTCCGTAACAACAGTAAAAATAGCTAAATATATTGTTATTGCACGGCCAAGGAACGGGTTGGCGTGCTTATTCCACAAGTGTTTGTACAAACATGATAAAATGTTTGGCGGAATTAATAACAACTCTCCAAGAACGATCGAGTCAATAGTCATGGTTCCATACAATATGATATGCGTATGATATGAGCAGTACTGAAGTGTACACCGTAGGTGCTATTTATTACGGTCCTCCGTAACAACAGTAAAAATAGCTAAATATATACCTGGTAGGTTCTTGTGTGCATCGTAGGTCCTATTTTACTATGATGGTCCTCCGTAACAGTGGGGAGCAGCAAAGCAACGTATATAATCGTTGGCTCTGCTCTACAGCTAGAGCAGCCGTCAATCTATTTCGAGCGGGGCCTGTCTGTGTGAGAAAAAAAACACCGCGAAAAAAAGTGGAAGCAGAGAGTGTTACTGCTCGCTACTGAACCAAACGCATTCATTCATTCGCGTGCTGTTCCTCAACGTATGCTGGGGTCTTTCGCTTTCAATATATTTTGACCAAACATGAGGAAGCACATATTCTAAACCCCTCGTACGGTTTTACTCTCTGCTTCGGCTCAAAAATACCTCTATCCTTTTTTAACCGTGGTTTTTGATCGTGTTTTTTTTTTACCACTTTCGCCGCTGGAACCATCCAGCCTCAAGCAAGCCACGACCGCGCGCTCGCGGCGGTGCCTTCGCACATGTCACCCCCCACTCCGTGGGAAGTCTCGTGGATCTGCTCGGTAAGCTCGACGAGGAATCCCGCTCCCCGTAAAAAAATGCCGTTATTCACTTGACTAAAGACGTATCACTATTTCCAAGACGATAGAAAGGAACGCGAAGGAAAACTTGTTGATTGCTCGTTTTCACGCTCGATCAGTACGAATAATCACCACCACCGTAATCTTGATTATTAGCCATGATTATATTGATTTCTGAATCTTGATTATCAGACATGATTATAATCATGACTGATTGTGACTGTCTTTCCATAAATCGGCTCGTCTCGTACTACCTCCTGTGTATTGTTCCCCGCACAGCTCGCTCGGTGGCTATAGAAAGTCTGCTGACAAAATTTGAGTTCTTGTTGCAACATCACCCTACGCCGATCACGACTGCGGTAGTTACCGGGCCCAACACTATTCGGATACGTATGTATCGGCGTGGGAAGCCGTTAGAGAGCTCCTTTAGAAGCTAAAAACAACTTCTACGACAAGGTTTTGCTTCTAAAGGAATACCTGGTAACAGTCAACTTAACGGAAGGAGAAGTGTTTTCAACCAGTTCGCCCACAATACACCAACCACTATTATTGTGTTTGCCGCCTCCTGTCCGAGATTTCCTTACTACGAGAATGAAGGAAAATATCCAGCAAGATCCATAAACGATAAACACCAAAATAGCATACGTAGCAGTCACAGTAAGCAGTGATCGGTGCTTGCCTACCGTATGTACTGCAGGCGTTAGCTAGAAGCGCGCATTTTTTTAGTGCTTGCGGTCGCGGGACTACATCACGGCGATGAGCTACACAATCGCACCTGCAAGGACAACAAGGACAACAAGAACAACAGGCGCATATCACCATCAGCGTAAATCGTCGGAGCGGGCAAAAAAAGGGGTGGGCATGCATGAAACAATAACATCTCCGCAATGTTTAAAGAAACAAAACAGGATACGCGTGGGTACCAGTATATACTATTAATAGTTTCACTTTTTGTATTTTTGTGTTTTTTTCGGGAACCGAAGATGGGCAGAACTCTACTTTCGGAGCGGCGACGACGCACGCGTCAGAATATTACAGCGATAAAGGCGTGACTAAACATGCCTGACAAAAAACCCACCCAGCCCTCCATGCCGCAACCAACGCAACCACTATACGTGCCGTCGCCTAGTTCTACAGCTCAGTACTTACAGCGCGGCGCTCGGAGTGAGACCGGTTACACTACATCAGCAGGTAAAGGATGATTCCTAGCCACGAAACACCGGCGACACCCCCTCTGCCCCGAGCCCTCGCTCGATGCTTCGCTCGCCACTCCTGATGCGGGGGGCGGCGGCGGCGTGATCTTCTTAAGTCAAAAACGTTTCGTCGGGCTCCCACACACCAGCACAACGCACAGCGGGGGGGGTAGTACGTAATCGCTACGTATAGATCACCAACTGGCGTACTTCAGAGTGCACAGTCGCCTGTCTTTCTGCCTAGCTTCTACCGCGTCTGCTTCGCAACCTTCACGGACTGCCCTTCAACCACACGGCAACGATGCTGCATGCGTAACTCCACGTTAGGTCTGTGCTTTGTTGCGCTCGCCACAGCAACCCCGCCCCCCCCCCCCGCTCCACTCTCTTCGTTACCCCCCACCATCCCCCCCCCCCCCCCCCACTCGCCCGCTATCCCCTGTTCCGCAAAGCACAGAATAAAACAAAAAACCGAAACAACACGCGCAGCCTTCCGCCATCGATATCACATCACTACCGCTCGCGACAACTAAAGACTGCAACCAGAACAGCACACACGGGTCACAGCGTCAGCCAGCAGCAGCCAGTCAAGAGCCAGTTACGTCGCCGCGTTTTCACTCGTTCGTGACAACGAGGCCTTCTACCGCCCCGTCGCCCGATTTTCTTCTTCGCTTGGCCGGCATCCCGCCCTCCTTGCCGAACCCTCGCGTGAACGGGTCGGCCGCCGCCGCCGCCACCGTCACCGTCGAAGACGGCGGGGCCGCAGCCGCAGCCGCAGCTGCAGCGCCCACCCCTATCCCCACCCCCACTCCAACCCCCACTTCCACCCCAACTCTACTCGCTAGCCCCTCATCGCGGGTCTCGAGAAATCCTCGGCCTTCGTCGGAAACGGTGGTGCCTGCGCCGGGCGTCATGGAGGGCGCCCTACTCCCCGGTTTTGGCCTGGGATGGTTGCGGGTGGTACCCTTGTCGCCTCGCCTGCGGGTGCCGACGTTGACTGCTGCTCGTCCATCTTTCGCCCACTTTTCGCGGTTTTCGTCACCCCTCCTCCCCGCCCAGCCCCCTCCGACGGCGTTACCCCCACCCCCTCCGCCCCCGCCGCCGCCACCACCGCCACCGCCGCCGCCACCGCCGCTGCCGCGGCCGCCGTTGCCGCGGCCACCGTTGCCACGGCCGCCGCCGCCATTGCCCCGGCCACCACCGCCGCCGCCGCCGCTGCTGCCGCCCCCGTGCCCTCCTCCCGCGCTACCATTACTCAGGCCATTGCTGGCATCCGAGGAGTCTTCTGGTTGCCGTCTCCTTCGTATCTGTCCCTCGGGAAAACAGAACTCCGGTAGAAGGACGCCCTGCTCAGGAATCGGAAACAAAAAAAGAAGAAAAAAAAAAGAGAACGTTGTGGGAGGTTTTGGACGAACGAGGAGGCTTTCTTCGCTTGCAAAGAAATAGCACACCAGTCAAACCATGCCATATATACCATACCATACCAGGTATAAATGTATGATTTATCGGTGCAGGTTTACTTTCATTTACCTACCAACCAACCCATATACTACACCATGTGCAAAATTGATCCCACACGAATCCCCAATTACTTCGTCCACCAAAACATTTTGGGTGCCGCTTCGAAACGGGCTGGGAAAGGCGACAAACCGGCAGCAGTACGAGGGTTTGCGAATTGACCAAGCTCCGACAACATGGTTGCTACGAGTAGTATTATAGTCCACTCTACTCTTAACTTCTTCATTAGGAACCGCGTGCTTCCATTCACAGTCAACACAAACCACTCCGTCAAGCAATACTGGGTCAAAACCACCCCGTAAAAAAGCAACCACTCGCAAACGGGTGTTTGTTCGCCTGCAAAATCCCCGCCACCCCCAACCCCCCCCCCTCCCAAATCCCTACTCGTACAAAGTCTCAAGAAACGATGAGCCATCGGCAAATCGGCAATCGACCAAACAGCACCTTGACGGCTTTGACGTCCACTTCCATCCCCTCGCGTCTTCGCCGTCGCTCACCCCTCGACTCCAACTGACAGTGGGGGGGGGAAGGGAAAGCAGAAAAAAAAACACCGCAGATGTCGCACAAAAAAGGCAAAAATAAATAAATGAAAGGAAGGGAGCCATCACAGGCAGACGTCACGGTCCACAGCAGCAGCGTGCATAGGTATGGCGGGCGGGCGGGCAGGCGGGCAGGCAGGCAGGCAGGCAGGCAGGCAGGCAGGCAGGCAGGCGAAAGCAAAACCTAAACCCAAGGAAAACGCGGTCGAGCAGGACAACAATTAAACAAAAAAACGAAAAGCTAACGCGGACCAACTTAGCATTTCCAACCTTATCCTTTCTACTATTGCTGTACGAACTACCAACAGAAAAATTACCCGACTCTACGCATCATATTATATGCCAAACTCGTTTTTGCCCAGAAAAAAACGCGGGTGCACTTGTAAAGAGGTTTTATAACCCGAGGGCACGGGGATCACCGGGTGAAAACAACTGGATGGCGAGCACGCGCTTTGCCGGACAAAGGCGGGGGGGGGGAGGGGCGTGGGTCTGGTCTCATGTGGGTCAGGTTCGTGTTGGTTATAAGGGGTAAAAACCTTTATATATACTAGCCAGGGATTCTGTGTTTCGGTTGATCGATTCAAGGAACACGACCCGCCGACCGATTCACGGAAATATGCCCAGATCGATTCACGAAACGATCCGCTGATCGACTCACGGAAATACCCACTGGTCGATTCACGGAACGATCCGCTGATCGATTCACGCAGCGATTGGCGTCTTTCGACTTTCTACCGGAAGGAGGTTCAGACACCTATTACTATATACTGCCAAAACAAACCCTTACTGCAGCAGCAGCAGCAGCAGCAGCAGCAGCAGCAGCAGCAGCAGTAGCAGTATCGCAGGCGCGGCTGGTGTGTCTCACCCTCATCATGAAATCTCGCCATGCGGACGTCAGGTCCACCGGCACTCCGGCCGTGTTTTTCCCGCTTGTCGCCTCAGGGAAGTCCAGTCCTTTCATGACGCCAAAGCGACAAACAAAAACAAAAAAAGAGGGGAGGGGAGGGGAGGGGAGCAAGGCTGAGTGTGATCCCTCGTGGCACGACGGTAAGCGGCGAGCGCCGCCCGCCACCGCCGCCGCCGCCCGTTGTCTGAAGTGGACTGGACTGAGAGGAACAAGAACGAACAACCTTGCAATATAGGGCTCTATATACATAAAACACGCCTCGAGAACGGCTTCGAAGAAACGAGAGAGCGTAACCTCGACGCACACGATGTGATACGAGAGAGAGAGAGAGAGAGAGAGAGAGAGAGAGAGAGAGAGAGAGAGAGGGAGAAAAGACAGGCCCTACAAAAAGAGGCTGCTATAATATGTTTTAGCGAAACAATACTGGCACCAGGTAATACATGATATCGGTATCATAGAACGCGACTGGTTATTTATTTATCACTCGTCGATGAAACAATTTTATCCACTCACCGATGAAAAAGGAGTTTCCCACCGCGCCCGTTTCCGCATTGGTCAGCAGCGGGTTCGGAAGCGGAATCGCGTACGGCACCGCGTCGACCACCTGCCACAGCAGAGAGACCAGACGGACGGGTCACAAGGATCGCATAGCGCCACCAAAATCAACGTCAGGTCGTCCCGTGCAAAGCACACATGTCAGGGGACAGCACTTTCACCCCTTGACTTGATAGACAGCAGCTTTGCCTTGACATGCCTTGACTGACACCAAACTACTAGGTTCTAGTGTAGAAAAATCGGCCCTACACCGTCTCCTGGCATATTTTGGTCCAAAAGTTACGCGATATATAGTCGCTACTTACAAACAACAAAACCAACGCACACATATGCAACCACGCAACCACTCTCTTTGGGACACCAGGTATAACAAAATAATGGGAGATATAAATGAATGCGCATATACAAATCAGTGGTCGCTACGACTATTATACATATCACTACGTAGAAGAAAAAAAAAAAGAGGAAAAGGTCGGCGCGGAAAAAAACAAAGTGTTGGCGCTTTCGTAGTGCCCACGGCTCTGCTTTGCTTTGCTCGCGTGTTAAGAGACGTTGCCGAGAAGCAAGGTAGACGACACGCGCCGGAGCCCGCACAACGTGCACAGCACACACAGCACACGCACAGCGCACGCACAGCGCACGCACAGCGCACGCACAGCGCACGCACAGCGCACGCACAGCGCACGCACAGCGCACGCACAGCGCACGCACAGCGCACGCACAGCGCACGCACAGCGCACGCACAGCGCACGCACAGCGCACGCACAGCGCACGCACAGCGCACGCACAGCGCACGCACAGCGCACGCACAGCGCACGCACAGCGCACGCACAGCGCACGCACAGCGCACGCACAGCGCACGCACAGCGCACGCACAGCGCACGCACAGCGCACGCACAGCGCACGCACAGCGCACGCACAGCGCACGCACAGCGCACGCACAGCGCACGCACAGCGCACGCACAGCGCACGCACAGCGCACGCACAGCGCACGCACAGCGCACGCACAGCGCACGCACAGCGCACGCACAGCGCACGCACAGCGCACGCACAGCGCACGCACAGCGCACGCACAGCGCACGCACAGCGCACGCACAGCGCACGCACAGCGCACGCACAGCGCACGCACAGCGCACGCACAGCGCACGCACAGCGCACGCACAGCGCACGCACAGCGCACGCACAGCGCACGCACAGCGCACGCACAGCGCACGCACAGCGCACGCACAGCGCACGCACAGCGCACGCACAGCGCACGCACAGCGCACGCACAGCGCACGCACAGCGCACGCACAGCGCACGCACAGCGCACGCACAGCGCACGCACAGCGCACGCACAGCGCACGCACAGCGCACGCACAGCGCACGCACAGCGCACGCACAGCGCACGCACAGCGCACGCACAGCGCACGCACAGCGCACGCACAGCGCACGCACAGCGCACGCACAGCGCACGCACAGCGCACGCACAGCGCACGCACAGCGCACGCACAGCGCACGCACAGCGCACGCACAGCGCACGCACAGCGCACGCACAGCGCACGCACAGCGCACGCACAGCGCACGCACAGCGCACGCACAGCGCACGCACAGCGCACGCACAGCGCACGCACAGCGCACGCACAGCGCACGCACAGCGCACGCACAGCGCACGCACAGCGCACGCACAGCGCACGCACAGCGCACGCACAGCGCACGCACAGCGCACGCACAGCGCACGCACAGCGCACGCACAGCGCACGCACAGCGCACGCACAGCGCACGCACAGCGCACGCACAGCGCACGCACAGCGCACGCACAGCGCACGCACAGCGCACGCACAGCGCACGCACAGCGCACGCACAGCGCACGCACAGCGCACGCACAGCGCACGCACAGCGCACGCACAGCGCACGCACAGCGCACGCACAGCGCACGCACAGCGCACGCACAGCGCACGCACAGCGCACGCACAGCGCACGCACAGCGCACGCACAGCGCACGCACAGCGCACGCACAGCGCACGCACAGCGCACGCGCGCACACACGCACAACGCACGCACAGCACACGTACAGCGCACGCACAGCGCACACACGCACAACGCACGCACAACGCACGCACAGCGCACGCACAGCGCACCATCCCCACCCCGTTTCCCTACGAACTCCCGTGGTGACGGCCGCAGCTGCTGCTGCTGCTGCTGCTGCTGCTGAAAGCGAAAAAACAAAAGCGCATGGAATACCTGGACGTACACCTCGAAACGCCAGAAGAAATCACTGCGCTGGAACAGGAGTCCCCAGCCGGAGACGCCCTTCTCGATGCCCTTCGTTATCTGCCAGCCGCGCGCGATCTCCTGTGTCAAACAAGAGGAGGGCGGAATCGAAGAGGGGCAGGCACATCGTACATATGCATGTACAGGTGCGGCAAAAAAAAGACGGTGTGGACACATCAGCCCATCAGAGACCAAGACGGTGTAGCGTGATGTGATGTCATGTGATGTAACGTGATGGTATGTGATCCAGTCGCGATACTGTTTCATCACGCAGAAACGCCAGGAAAAAACGCTCGCTGCTACGTAGGCGATTCGGTTCGGGCGGCAAAAACTCGTTTCGGTGACAGCGCTTCCGCCTCCAACCCCACCCCTCCCCTCTCCTCTCCCCTGCCCGCACCCTACTACCCCTACGCCACAAATATTATTATTATTATTATTATTATTATTATTAATATTATTATTATTATTATTATTATTAGTAGTACTCTAGGAGACGATCTACGACGAAAACACAAAATGACGGAAGCGTGCGCGCCAAACATTTATACCAGGTGTGTATACAATACGCACACACGGGGCGCGGCAGAAAAAGCAAAAACTGACCTCTCTGATCAGGCGCATCTGCGGCTCGCCGACGTTGTAGCTGGAGTTCATGGCGGGGTAGGCCGGGGTGATGATGGGCATGAGGTGCGCTTTGTCCCTCGGGTTCGTCACCGGGTTCCACACGGCGTAAGACGGAAACCCTTCCGCCAAATGCCTCTCCTGTAAAAAAAATTGACGTCGAGTTTGATTTCGATTTCGATTTCGATTTCGATTTCGATTGGTTTTGAGCACCGGGTTCCACCCGGCGTGTATACGATAGGAATCCTTCCGCCAAATGCTTATTCTCCTTAAAAAAATTGGCGTGGAGTTTGTTTTTTGTTTTTTTTTTCAGTACGCAATGAGTTTGAGTTTTAATATTGGTTTTGAGTTTGGCTTTTGAGGTTTGGTTTGCGGTTGATTTTGGGCGAGTTTGAGTCGGGACGCAGCGCAAACAGAGTGATCTACGTAGCGAAACTCGATGACAATCGGTCGGCAGTGGGGATCCTGAACCCTGTGCACGATCAAAACAAAAGGGTTTTCATACCGGGAGGCAAGGAGAAAATATGCCTGTGAAATATAGCAGGGCTGTCGCTAGAAACTCGCGTCGCGGTATGTTTTTAACTGCCGTCAACTGGTATGCGTTGTACCCCAATTCGTCGGCCAGTCGCATCAGCCGTCTGGTAAGGGGGTGGGGCCCCTATTTTTTGTAGCCGTGAACACAATAAATTTGCAAATTCCCTCGAAATACACTTTAATTGAATTACACTAAAACGTAATGTATCGAACTCTTTTGTTTTTACTCGGCGTCTGTTTGAAAATACTTTGGGCAGCACTGGTCATACCGATGTACCTGGACCTCTCGGCGGTGGTCATCGGAGCAGTACGGAAACTCATCCACAGGAAAACGAAGGAGACGAGGGACGGCGACGCAAAGGTGGGCCAATCACGCCTTTCCGTGCTCGAGGAGCATAAGCGACGCTTGGTGTGTCGGGTGTCCTTGCCCTGCCGTCAGAGTCGTGCGTTCACGGAGACGGAAGAATGTTAGCATGGGCTCAGATTGGTGACACGAAGGAGTCTGTTCCCCGGCCCGAAACCCTACTCTGGGAGACCCTCACGTACGCAATATCATGGCCGAGGCATGCCTTGGCAATGTGGTATGACACAGAAGGGACTGCCACTATAGCATATTGGGTAGTTCCTCCCCCAGTAAACAAAACTCTGGGCCCAAATCACCCCCCATACCGAGGCATGGCATGGCATGGCGTGGTATGGCATTGCATGGCACCAAACAAACAGTTGAAAATGGCATATTTCTTTGGTATGCTTTCGAAGCGGACATACTGTGGTAAACGGCAACTATCGCATCGAACCTTACAGTTAGGGTAACCTAGACACCGAACCAAGTGCCCCGAACGCAATCCAACGCGTTCCGACGAATAACAGTCCGCATCGTTGTGCTTTGAACGGCGGACGACGTCTGCGGGATGAGAACGTGAAAAACAAAGCCAATTTCCCTTCTGACCCTTTTTTACCCTCCTCCCTTACCGTGTGCCACACACCAGGAGGAGCGGAGGTTCGTCCGCCGCTACATCCGAGGAGCTTGGGGCCCAACCTGGTGCAGCATGCTCGGCAGAAACATTTTCGCTTGCATAGAGGACACGAGCGCAGGCGTCCGTCGGCCTAGACCCTCTGCGAACATCCCCTCGGCTGCTAAGATGAGCGCTGCCGGTCATGGGACTGCCGCGCAAACCTGGCCTCACCATTCTACAGAAAGGGTTTCCAGCGCAAGCAGGAGTCCCCGCCGAGCTGTTGAGGTCGGCACCGAGGGTGCCTCAGCAGTCGTGCCGCCTTCCCCCCATTCAAATGGGCGAAACGCTTTCTAGACCTCTAAGCGCAAGCCAGCGTCATATCGATGATGCCTGGCAACCCGGAGGATGCCCGTTCATACTGCTCAGGCAGGATGCTTCCCCCCAATCAAGCGCTAGACGCTGACGCCATATTAACGGTGCTCAGAGCGTTTCAACATGTGCGTTTCGTACTGTCCAGCAGGATGGTCCCCCCACCCCCCGCTGCGGGTCTACAGCAGCCACTACTTTGTATAATTGTGTTCCTGTACTTGTATCACTTTGCCATGCATGGCATATTTTGTCTATTCCCGATTTACTCGGCTAAACCCCAGCAGGGACAAGGCCAGACCTAGACGGCACCGGGGGGGAGCTTTTTTGCTTTTTGTTTTAGTGTCCGTATTTACCATTTTTGGACTGCGTAGAGAAGCCATAGTCTAGTTGGTTGTTTATCGTAGAGGGTAACGGAGGAGGGGATATCATTTGTTTACCTTAGTTGCGCCTCGAAGGGGCTTGGCGCAGAAGCGGCACAAGCCGCCACCGAGGAAACGTGTCGAAAGGAGGTCGTGGCGTTGACAATCACAGCGGCGGGGGGGGGGGGGGGGGGG
>MEHQ01004247.1:0-75673 GCA_008828725.1 Saccharina japonica | reverse complement strand
CCCCCCCCCCAACAATTGGACGCCTCATTACATTGTTTCCATATATATACTACATAGATTTTTTTTGTTTGCTAATCTTATTGCCTTCCTGTTCCGCCGCCTGTGGCCACCATCTTGTCTCCCATGAATAGGATAGCGATCGGTTTCTCGCATGGGGACGGAACTGCGGCAGCAACAGGTTTTTCACTCCCCGCTGTCGGCAGGCTTGTGACAAGAGACAAAATGGTCGACCTATTGACTTGAAATAAGTATACTGGCAAAATTATAAACGCTCTCCCTATATACGACTGTAGACTGCCTGGGAAAATTCTCGAGACCAGACCGAACCTGAAAGGAGGATTTCTGTGTCAATGATCAACCATTTTGTCGAGGAGGGAGTCGCGCCGGTTTACAGCACTGCTTTGTGAGGGAAAAGTACAGCGGCTCGTCGGCTGGCGCTTCCGATGTTGGCGTCGGCAACCGTGAACCGAGCCAGGGCATTCCAGGTATATGGCTGGGAGACGACTACATTGGCAAATCACAACCCGATTCCACCCGACCCGATCCAACCCGACCCCACCCCCCATCCGCCAGCATGCATTTGGGATTTGAGCCAGCCCAACCCCATCCCATCCATCCCACCCCCATCCCCCATTCGCCAGCAGGCGTTTGCGCGTGACGAGCCAGTCGTACCTCGAGGTGAACGTTGCAGGGAGACGGCAAGCGCGGGTAGTGCAGAGAGCAGAAGAGCATGTCGATGCTCACTCCTTGCGCCTTGAACTTGATCACCTATAGGAAGGAATTAAGGAAGGAAGGAAGGAAGGAACAGGAACAGCGCACAGGGATATAACATCCATATGGAAGTCAACACACAGAATGGCGGCGGCGGCCGTGTCGCTCTGCATATTTCAAGCTTCACCATGAAGAACAGAGAGAAGGGTGCGGAGAAATTGGCAACCAAACAACCAAACAACCAACCAATTACCCAACCAACCAACCAAACAAAAAACAAAACAATCTAAACAAAAAACAAGAAAATACGAAAAAAAACAATTGGGCAAAACACACTATTAATAACACTGACCGGCGTGTAGGCATCCGGCACCGGAAACAGCTCCTCCACCTCGGGGTGGACGCGCAGCATGCCGCAGAACGACGTGAAAAACGCATCCCTCGAACAGTGCCGCGGCGCCAGGCACAGCACGTCGATGTCCGCGTCCGGCGTGTGGACCCTGAGGTTGCGCACGGCGATTTTTGCGAAGGGGCGAACGGCGTCGTCGCAGAAACGGCGGGCGAACAGCCGGGCGGGCATTACGGCAACTGTTTCTTCGTCTGCTGTACAGACAGTTTAGGCCCACGAACAAAATAAACACGGCTGTACGTAGCCTATTTGACGAGTGCTACGAGTATACGAGAGAGGTATCATACGAGGCACTTTTTGGTCGAAAACGTTTCTGAATGAAGGGAAGGGGTTCCTTCCTTAACCCAAAACCGCCGGAATTCCATTTTGGTGTCGCGATTTTTTTTTATGGCACGATTGTTCATCGGTTATATTTTTTCATTTTTCCCTTCCAGCATCAGTTTTAGACTTACTATTAGTATAGAGCTCCTCAAGTGAAGAAACAGTCTCAGAAAAAACAGAAATGGTGTGTTTAACTTGAACCCGCTTGTATATGTACTGTACACAGAAACACACCAGCCGAGATTCGCACCGCACAGCCACCGTCTCGGCAAGGATGGCGCATGACCCACACGAGTCAACATGATGCCAATAGAATGCTACTAGAACACCCAAACCCTTTGGAGACACAAGGGACACAACAGGCATTGCGAACCACAGGATGATACAAAACCAAGAGCGCGCAGGCAGCAAGCAGCACGAGGCAGTGCCTGCCCATGTTACAATGTCCTCTTGTAGCAGCAGCAGTAGTGTTACCGTCGTGTTTGTCGTGCGGGCACTAAAACGTACCAACCACTACCCCCTACCTAGACTAGCACTAGAGTCCAGCAGCCCACATCCCGCGCTACTTCGTGCATCGCGTAGCCGATGCTTTATATATATATGATGCTACACTGAACATAATCGACATGTTGTTCGTGCCACTTGCTCTTTTTCCCCTCTCACAACCTACTGTATATGTCCACGCCCCAAAACAACGAACTCCAAAACGGACGGAGAACAGTGAACAGGGTGCCTGCCCAATCATGTGCTTAGCGTACCGTCAACGCTGCAATACATTAAGCAGAGCAAAGCAGACTATGCAATGCCATATACGACAGGCAGGACTACTGTGGACTGCTATTATAGGGGCTGCGGACTCTGTCGACCGCATCAGGCGTGCCCCGTAGCCGTGAACTGCGCGACGGGAAACGGTCAACCTGCTGCCCGCCCGCCCGCCAGCGCCCCGATCTCTTGCGTGCGCAGGAAGGGGCTGATCGATGTCGCTTGCTGCACAGAGAGGGTTCGGTTGATCTCTCGCTGCCAGCCCTGCGCGCTCTCCCTTGTTGTGCATATAATACGTTCGCGTGCGCGCCTAGTACATGGCCGTTCCGAGCGAAGCACTCTCTACTCTCTACGCCCCACGTATGAATACATACCAGAGGTATGCAATCGGCTGTACGTGATATAGGTACCGGCAGACCGGTAGTTTAGCGCTTTCAGGTTTCGAGATTTTGCCCTCACTCCCTAAAACGACGTGCTCCCCGCGGTTGCAAGCTGACTCTTGGCGTTCAGCGTGGGTCTTTTTCATTTTGATATAATAAGTGTACGTATGTACTTTTTCATTTTAATATAATACGTGTATACCGACTTAACTACCCGTACCGTTAATACACCTCAATCCGTGCTAGCCGTTCTGCGGGGGAATTACGTATAGTTGATATTGTCCCGCAAGCACCAACACGGGGGCGGAGGGCGCCGGGGGGTATACTCATTGTCCCGCATGGCCGTAGTCGTATGACCGTACACCTTCGCATCACTATTAATAAGTACAATGCCGGGACGGAGCACGTCGGGTTTTCACCGACCAGGCAGACATTGCTTGCAACACGCGCGAAGCGCTGTGAGGTGGTCGGCGAGCCACCTTAAGGGTGAGCTGCATCCTATATATTAAGAACCGCTTGTGAGGCGGACTAAGCTTTCCTTGTGCGTACTTTTCTCGCATGTGGATGACAGCGTCGAATGGTTCGATTTGCCACTTTGAGACACAGCAATGAGTATACTACCAGGTACTCGTACGCAATTGTCTCGTGGCTGCCTTACCATTTACCAGGTACCTGGTACACACTACGTGACATGATCACCTCCCTTGCGCGGAGTTAAGGTTCTCCACCCCGTACAATATGATATGCAGTACATACCTCGCCTACCAGCCATGGCGACCGCCAAAAAAGCAGGAAAAAAAGAGACAAAACACCGAAAACATTTTATTTACGAATTAATTATTTTTCTTTTAGTCCCTCGTTCGGTCGGTATTTTGAGATTTTGACTCTGTCGGGTCTCCGACCACGAAATGCACCGCTGTCCCCTATTAATAGTGCGCACGCGTCGACTGGACCAGGCGAGCGCACCACCACCACCACCACTACCACATCCGGAATTGCAACAACGATATAAACCTCCACTAAAGCAGTGTATCGCACATACCAGGTACTCGTACCTGGTATATATTTTGTCGTACGTGTGTGTGTTCTTCACATTGAACCTTCCTTTCTACCCGTCGACATCCAGCACACCCAGTGTCCGTGCCGATTCTTCATCCGAGAGAGGTACTAGTTCTGTGGTCACAAAACTACGACACAGAGATACAACGCTGCAGTGCAGTAACGTATATAGCGAACTTGAAACACCATACATGTGTATGATACGACGTATTTGTACCGGGTATTAATGCGAGTTATGTACAATTTTTGACGGTGCCAAGTAAACTGGGAACCCCTTGATCCCTTCCGTGTTGCCTGAAGCCGATTCCACGTCCACCGACATAGATTTTTACTGAGGTGCCCGGTATATATACACCAAGGATTCTCTGTTTTTATTTTTTAAATATAACGTCAAGGATTCTCCAACATCTCCCAACCTCTCAACAGGCGCACACAAGTTGACGACGGTTACAAATACGTTGCTGCGCGAGTCCCTATCTAGCAACAGCTACGATACACTCGTACTATTTCACAGCAGTATTTGATGTAGTACCAGGTAAAATAGAAGACATACATATTAAAAAAAACAGCTGTGAGCTCGAGGATTTCGATATGTACCTGGTATCTGGTATGATACATGGGGTAAATACGAGACGCCCGTGGCCGAGATTTCGGTGGTTTTCGCGGGCGCATTGCCTCCTTTTACTCCTCACCCCAGATGATACGAGCCGAAGGTCTTCAGGGTGGCGGGGGAGACGTCTTCGCGCGAGATCCCCTTATCGGCCGCAATCTTGAAGCTCCATTCCTTCACCAGCGCCAGCAGCATCCGCAGAACCGCCTGTACGAAGCGAGAGCGGGAGGGCCACAGCACACAGCACGGACTTGCTTGTTTCTCAAGTCTCAAGGCCGGAAGGAATTTGAACGGTCGAACACAGAAAACATGGGACACAACTATCTTGCGCGATTTACGATATCATACAGACCAGTATTTCATACGATACGTACGTTGGTCTCCTACTTAGTATTACGTGTGACGCGTATCGTATATATGCAAGGGCAATACTACTTACTATATGTATTATAGGGTGTGACAGAGCAGCGCCCGTTGGCCGTTGGAGTCGCTCGGCCCGAAAGCATCGCGTTTGTTTGTTGGTGTTGTTGTTGTTGTTGTTGTCTTCACATTAAACTCGTATCAGTTGCTAATCCCTATAGTCTGATCTAGCAAGATCACGGCCCGAAAGCATCGCGTTTCTTTAGTTGTTGAATTTTCTATACGGTAGTTGGAGGCAAAGATGTGAACTGATGTCCGATGCATCGATCCCACCGGGAACGAAACGTTTGCCTGATACCTGATACCTTACCTAATACCCAACTCATGGCAACATGACACGACACATGACCCGCGCCACCAACGCAAGGTATTTCGGTACAGCTACGTATTAATAGTATTTCGGTATTTCAAGCTTCCACACCCGCTTACCATACCATACGTACGATGCACAAACCAGCAACATTATAAGTGAAGCAAGCGTAGATCGCAGTCGACGGCTTCGATGCTTTTGCTTCGTACAGGATCCAATTTGTCGATTCTCGCGCTTTTGTTTTTCGTGATATGCGATTTGTGGTTCGCGATTTATGGTTTGAGATTTTGATCTGATTTTAATATTTGAGACGTTTCGTAGATATTACGTTTCGTAGATATTTTCGCGTTTGCATATTTTCAGGTGGTGGTGTATCGATATCACAGCTCACAGCAGCTGATGTCTTTTAAGTTTTTAAAAATACACAGAAACACACTTGCTATACCCATCCATTTGCGATTATTTTTGTTTTTGTTTTTCTCTGTCTCAAGTCTGTGACCACAGAAATGCCACATAATAATATCTCCCCTAGGATAAGGAACTGCTGCTCTATTAATAGTTGGCTAGAAGGAACGGTTTAATGTGAAGACAACACACGCAGCAGAACGTACACACTTATATACTGGTATTTCTTGTTTCACGAGTATATTATCTATATATAATACGTGTACGAAGGAAAAAGGCAGCTCGAAAAATGAAGCGGAGAGAGGACAAAAATACAAGAAAAAAAACCCAGCACCAACAACAGTTGATGAGGGAAACCCGCGGACCCCCCCGGGCAGAAAGCCGACGAAAAAGACAAGATAAAAAAGTGAGAGAGTGAGAGAGTTTGAGAAGAAAGGAGAGATGAGAGGTGCGTGGTGTGTGTGGATGGTGTGATACGAGCTCGCGTAAAACTGCCCGCGCGGGCACACTTCCTTAGGTGTGCCCGCATTGAAAATAGAGCCTTTCCAAGCACAACGACGAGGTGGCACACCAACCAGGCACGCCTCTCGTTAGGGTTAGGGTTAGGGTTAGAGGTCCGGGTCGGGGTGCTGGCCGCCGTTAGTCGAAGCCAAAAATATGCTCATCGTCCGGAACGAATACCTTAGGGTTTCGTCACAAAACGCTACCTCAGTAGAAACAGCATAATTTTATGCGGGCACGTCTGAGAAGTTCGCCTGAGCGGGCAGTTTTACGGCCACTGGTGTGATACTGTAGTAGCAGCTGGTAGTATGTGATGACGATGACGCCAGTGCTCTTCAGTTTTCATTTTTCGCGTTTCGCGTGCCTTCGAGGTCCTTCGCGTTTCATCGTCGCGCCGACTGCGCTTCCACAAAATACAAGATACCGGCTATCGTAATAACCCAAATTTCATACTCTATCCTACATAAAAAAGTACGACGTAGTGTGGTACTCACGAGGGGTGGACAGAGGGTGATAGTGGATCTTTAAAATGGGGGTTTTGTCTTGGTAGTAGTAATATGACCCTCAGATCGAACCCTCACCCTAACCCTAACCCCAACCCTATGCCAGTGGTCAGTGCTTGCTTGGCCAATCAGAGTGCCTAATTAGCTACCTTAGGAAGATCCACTAACAGTGTTTGTCCACTACTGGGTACTCACTGCTTTACGTACCGCCGTAACTACACTGCAAACCCTGGGGTACAAAGTACAAAACCACAACAACAAAAAACGCCAGCGTACGATTTATAGCTCAGTATTCCTGGTATAATGCAAAAGGACGATACTACTATTAATAGTGTATACGAACTTCGACCCGTACGACTTTGTATACTGCTGCGGTACGAGGGGTAAAACATAAATTGGTTGTTTTGCTTGGGGAGGACGTATGTACATACGTATGAATATCATACGTTATCATACGTACCAGACGACACATCGGTATACGGGGGACTGCTTAGGAAATTGGACCTACTGGTACGATACAGGCAAAAGTGTGTAATTTGTAATTTTCAATTTTCCCTGTTTTCATTAACAATATAATATTTGGTACTGGTATAAAATATGGTCCCCCGTAAATAGTACGAAGGCAAGACAGAAGAGAGAAAAGAGGAACGTACTTGAGTGCGGCACGGGCTTGCCTCTCTCTACCAGCTTGCTACCGGAGACCCAACCCAATCGACCCGCCAGAGAGCCTGTGTGCAGCTTGTGTGGTCTTGCTTGCCCTGCTGGAGACCGACCCCGTTACTCCCTTGCAGCACCGATGCAACGCCGTTGCAACATCGTCCTCGTCGGACATGATCGGACAAGACAACGACTGAAATGTGATGGATGCAACGAAACACGAAATCTACCAGGTAAACAGAATAACCCCAGCTACATACTTGCTGTAGCCGTACGAGTAGCTGCTGCCGGTGGTGCTGGGTGCTGGGTGCTGGTATGCTATTAATACTCGTACCTACTGAAGGGTGAAAGTCTCGCCGCAAAAGGAAACACTCGTATCATATCGTATGTACGACGTACGATAATAAAGACGATATTGATATGATACGTGCGCGTATGATACGATATCCCAGGTACGATACACGATAGACAATACATCCTGCGTCCAATACGATACTCTTCATTAATAGTAGGTTAAAAAAAATGCACCAGGTATCATATACGTATCATACGCCAACGACCAAACCGGCACAAACGGCGGCAGCGGTGGCGGCGAGTCTGGCTGCTTTCTTGCTTTCCTCGTCGTCTCGTTTGTCTCGTTCCTTGTTCCTCTTTCCTCGAATGTCTTTTTGGCTTTTTTTCTTGTTGGATTTGGATGCAAATTTGCAATTTTTACTCGCGGAAGAACGGTCTGCAGCAGGCAGGCAGGAGGGAAGACTGGGCACTCGACTCTGCAAGAGGGAACCGAGGTCGAGGTGCAACCCCAGGTAGTGGTTGCTCGGGCCTGAGGACTCAATCCGAATTGACTCATCAACGCTGCTATATACCATACCCAGCGACCTCCTCGGCTCCTCGGACAAAGCATCAAAAACGGGAGACCTGGTTTTGGGGCGCGTCGTCTGGAAAAAATAAAAAGGCCAACCGCGACCATGCAGCGGCCAAACAGAAGCCATGCTCTTTCGAGGGTGCCCTGAGCCGCAGAGCCACCAAATGATCCAACTACCCATGTAGTGCCTGCGCTCTCGCTCTCTTCTTCATCTCCCTGCCTCTGCCTACGCAACAAACCCCCCGTCCCGCCACACTACCTCCGCTTCCAGACCGCCGGGAAAATCGCAGGCAAGCCACAAAACACAAGCTACTGGAAGAGGCAGATATACGACTCTCCCTACCTTGCGTCTTCGCGAACCCTTGTCGTTCTCGTACAGTCCCATCACCCTCAGGAACTTTTCCAGCTCTTGAGACGCCGCCAGATCCCGCGTTTCCGGTGCGCGCTCAGATATCACCGCCCCGAACTGCTGCGCCGGCGTTGCTCGCCGCATGATGGCAACGCTTCTGCTCTCTCCGTACGGATGTCTTTTTTCCGACGACACTTTCTAAGTATGAGCACCTTCTAATTTATGGGTTTACTGAAATATCTGGTGGCATGCATCATATTTCCAAACGGGGATGGAAAGACCCAACATCTCGCCGCGTACTGCCCAGGACCACTTTGCCGATACGGTATCATCTCCTAACTGTCCATCAGCGATGGCAAGCAAGTTGGCGCGCCTCAGAAACTCAGGTACTCTTTTCCGAGCGGCTGCCTCGCCAGTGATTGAGGTCGATGGAGCAGAAGTCGGAGGAAGCTCAGCTCCGCAACCCTTCGCAAAATGTTGTACCTGTAATTCTTGGCTCTCAAACGACCGATCGTCGAAGCGAAAGCTCTTCTTGTGCGAGGGCGGTCTTCGCTTGTCGAGTACGAGGAAGACTAAAGACTCTAAGACTTGACGTTCATCCAAATGAGTCCGATCCTTCTTCTATACTATATAATGACTCCGCAATCTGTGATTCGCCGTCTCCGTGTTCGTATCTCTCACTTGGTGCTCCGTGTGTTGGCCTTTGCTGTTTGGCTACCTTGCCGTGTTTTGCTACTGCTACGTACTCGTACTGCACTGCCTCTAAAAGCTCTGCTGGTGACGTCGGGAGCTTTGCTCGGGAGCGCGTACAGTCACGCCAAGCAGAACCCTGAGGATTGGGAGAAGAGCAAGCTTGGACTCACGCGATCGGCAGGTGAGCTGATCGACGCTAAAGCTTGAAACAATGAGAAGCCGGCGAGTGGCTACGATGTACGAATGCCCGGTTGTTCCTGCTGCTGCTGTACTCTATTGACAGCATTGTAAGCAGGGCTGTTCGCGGGTCAGGAGGTGTTCAAAATCTCACGGGTCGGGTCGGGTCGGGTCAAGACGTGTTCAAAATCTCACGGGTCGGGTCGGGTCGGGTCAAGAGGTTTGAAAATCTCACGGGTCGGGTCGGGTCGGGTCAAGAGGTTTCCAAAATCTCGCGGGTCGGGTCGGGTCATGACCCGATATCTCAAAAATTTCGCGGGTCGGGTCGGGTCATGACCCGATCGGGTCGGGTCAGCTGACCCGACCCGACCCGACCTGACCCGTGAGGTTTGACCTGACCCGCGAACAGCCCTGATTGTAAGAATGCAAGGAGAAGACCCTACTTTGTACTCGTACGTCGTACGAAGTGACCCTGGATCTGAGTTGCGATTACGTATATATGTACGTCGTAAGAGGGAGAGAGACAAGAAGGGCGAATACAAGAAATGGGATGGAAGTGCACTCGTACTCGTGCCTCGTGTCATATAAACTCGTAGAGGCCATTTCTTCGTACGAGTAGTCTCAGTCTCTGTACGCTGTCCCCTACTGCATCAAGTAAACCCCTACGTAAGCACAGCAAGCAGCAAACAGCGCCCACACTTCCGCCGTTGTCAGTGGTACAAACAGTATCTTGCTACGAACTGGTACGGTGCTCGCGTGATATTATTAAGGGCAGCAGCCAAAAACAGGTACACCTGGTCCGTTCGGGGCCAAAAACAGGTATATACTAAAATCAAGTTTAAAACGCACCCCACGAACCTGCCGTTCCTTGCAACGCAAAGTAGAGTTTTTTCATGTTCTTCGTGCTCGCCCGGTGGCTACGTATATGAGTAGCTGCTATTAATAGTACGAGGAACGAACGCCTGCTGCTGTATTCTCCCTTCTCAGCTTGCGACACCCCTGGTATTCCAAGTCAACCACAATCCCGAAGGGGAGCCTTCTATCTCGTATTATTTCGGCGGAGGTGTGCAGGCAGATATATGTGTGTCGCTCGAGTGGCGTGTAGTGCGAGGTGCGAAGGGAGGAGGGGGTCTCCGCGTACGTCGGCATTTGTATAGGGGGCATATAGGGTGGAACTATGAAGGGCCTCTGATTGGCTTAAAAACGACAAAAAAAGGTGAAAGTCAAGCAGAGTAGACAAAATCAGGTATACCTGGGTTTTAAAAAGGCAAAAACCGGTACAACGAGTTTTGGACCAATGGCAGGGCACGTGGAGTGCGTTTTTGACTTGATTTTAAGTATGTACCTGTTTTTGGCCGCAAACGGACCAGGTATACCTTTTTTTGGCCGCTTCCCTATTATTAATAGTAGCAATCTCAACGTTACGACTGAGGGCACACAGACATCGGCGAGTTTGCGGTTTGCGGCAACTGGGGTTAGAGTCTGTGCCAGTACGACGGCAGGGCATTGCATTGTTGTCTACTCCACTGACTGCATTACATTTTTTTAAGGGCAATAACCAAGAACGGGTACGAGGTACGAGTATACTCTGTCAGTTTTCACTCAAAAACGTGTACATCCTGGAACCGAGTAAAAAACACACCCAACGAGCCACGCGATTGGCCAAATTGTACCCGTTTTTGAGAGATACTCTGTTCCGGGTACACCTGTAAATGTCTTATCATCCATTTTGTAATGTACTCGTACGTGGTATTAATAGTATCTCTGTGTCGTGGCTTTGTGACCACAGAGCTTGTACCTTGTACCTTGTATGATCTATCTCTCTAGGGTGAAGAATCGGCACGGACACTGGGTGGCTGGATGTCGACGGTTACTAGCTACCAGCACATCCGTGCCGATTCAACCCGTCGACATCCAGCACACCCAGTGTCCGTGCCGATTCTTCATCCTACGAGCTCGGCCGGCCAAAAAACGGAGAACGCTTAAGCTTCCTAAAGTAGTATATCATCAACGACTGCACATTGGGCTATTAAAATTGGGAGCACTAACGCCGACACACTACGTACTGCTTATGCAAAATAATAAACGTGTATGAAAATCTCTGTACATTTTGTATTTCCGACTCGATCTCGCCGAGATATCCGCGAAAACTCAAAAACACCCAACTTTTTGACACAAAACTCGAGTAAAAATCGTCGGTTTCGATTAAAATGAAACTTGGTGGGGACCAGGGTCGTAAATAGGTGGTGCGCTGGTGCGCTGGCGCGCAAATATCTGAGAAATAGCGCGCAGCGCACAAGTTGCCGGAGGCTATGTGCGGTTTGCCGCACATCACTTTTTGGGGGCCGCACATTTCTTCGCCGCGGGCGAAAAAAATGTGCGGGGGGGGTTTCGCCGGAGGCGTTTTTTATTTATTTTATTGACTTTTTCGCCGCAGTCGATTTTTTTTTTAGACGCTTTCTCGTCATTCTGCTGGACGTCAGCTTATCAAATTCATGACCATCCTTATAACTCATCCGCTCATTACCATTTGCTGGTTTAAACGGGGTTAGCCCATGAATCAGTCACGAAAATCGCAATTTTTGGCCTCCGGCGGCCCTCCGAGGGCCCTCCCGGGAGCCCTCCGGGGGCCCTCCCGGGGGGCCCTCCGGGGGCCCCTGACGGGGAGCCGCACATCTCGCCGAAGGCGAGTTTACGACCCTGGTGGGGACAGTGCTGAAGACACAAGGAGAAGAGCGATGAAAGTGTCGTTGCCGAATTCACCACCCCTCAAGAGATATTACCAAAACTCTATTCCATACCAGGTATATTGAAAAAATGTCAAGTCATTGCGAGAAAAAGGGCATTTCTGCGATGCCCCGCTCAATTTTGAGAACTTTGAACTGGATTTTTAACCCCGGATTTGAATGCACGTTCAAAGGCATTCACGATCGGCCCTATTTTTATTTTATTTTCTAGTTTTGGTCACGTTTATGTTTCTTCGGGTTGTTGGATCGGTCATGTCTTGAGGAGTTTTTTTTTTAACATTATACCAGGGAGGGAAAAAGGTCAATGTGTCGATAAGTGCATAAACTACACCGCGTCAAAAAATCAAGTCTAAATTCGTAAAATTGATGGGGGCATATGGCCAATCCGACGTTTAAACCATTTTATGGCTGGCCCAGCTCGTAGAGAGATACCCGGGTACAAGTTATGTGGTCACAAAACCACGACACAGAGATACTTCGTACGTTGTAATGTCGTAAGCAGAGCAGACAATGCAATGCCATGCACATATACATATATACGACAGGCATGACCTATACCCATGCTAGCAATCCAGATGCGTTGAAAGTTGAAATAGAGAAGAAACTAAAGAAGAGAACGCGAAAAAAAAAAAAAAAACACCAACCAGTACCATGTACTGCCCGCGGGCCCCCGATGGGTATCGACGTATACGATACATTCACTGCAGAAGACGGCGTGTAGATGCCACAAGCCATAAAGCCAAACCAAAAGGAAGAAGTTGCTCGATCAGGTCCAGTTTATATTGATGTATGCAGCATCAATGAGCCCGAAGAGCATTTTGAGAACCCCTCGGTCCACAGGCAGTCCACAGAGCCCGGGGCTCCTACGGGAAAGGAGCATATGTGCTTGCTTGGCGAGGTTTGAACTCGACGTCTTCAGGTTCAGTCTAACCCCTGCATCATTGATAATCATGTCGAGCTTATATAGTATCAGGCTGGTATAATCATACTATAATAGCAGCAGGAATTGCCCAAAGGCCAGTGGTCGGCCGATCAATCCGCTCTTTGTGTGTAGGCGGAGCTGAAGGTCCCAGTGATGGGGTGTAAGGTACCGGTATACGGAGTAGTCTTGAGACACGAAGGATCGTAATATGTATTTTCTGGTATTGTACGCTGGATACGTATAATACCAGGTACAGGTATCTCAACGTATCATGGCCTTCACGCACGCAGGTGCAACTCATGTGTTTGTCACTCATGCGTTCACGTGCCGCGACTTTTTATGTGCGTAACAGGTATATAGGGACTACTATTATAGTCAGGGACTGCTATCCCGTCCCCTCGCCAAATTATCCTCTCGACGCGTTCGATGTGTCATACCGCCTGGCTGCCGCACCTCTCTGCTGCTGCTGCTTCTGCTGTTGCTATCGCAGCAGCTGCTGCTGCTATGATAGTTGTCGCTACAGCAGTAGCTGCTGCTGCTGCTGCTTTGTTTACAGCTGTGTTTGCTTAACTCTGCAACTTTTCGTTCTCGCGCGCGGCGTTCTCTCTGTCGAATCGCGCGAAGTTTTTTGGTCGCAGGCGCTGCCTATCTGGCTGAGGTACCGCGCAGTGCAGTGGAGGGTGAATGGGCTTCCCGAGAAAGAGCAGGTGGGTGCCACGGTATCCTATTGCTGAGTTTGGCTCTTGCGGTGCTAGACCTGCCAGCATTGCCAACAGGAGACATACGCTCACAGGCAGAATGCTGCTGCTGTAAATATAATGCCCGATTCACAGGACTGTTTCTTTAATTCGTTGTTTCGACCCACGACCTGGCACCCTTCGCGCGAGAGTGCTGGGAGCTGGAAGTATTGCGCTGCGGGTTTCCAGCACGGTAACGTATCCCGGGTGTCGCACACCGCCGGGGGGGGGAAGTGTACTCACTATCTAGTGCATGGTCGTAGTCGTATTGCCATAGACCCCCGCATCCCTGCAATGCCGGGATGGAGCACGTCGGGTTTTCACCGACCAGGCAGACATCGCTAGCACCAAGCGCGAAGCACCGTGAGGTATTCGACGAGTCGCATGAAGGGTGAGGGAGGGGGGGGGGGGCGTACTTATTTGTTGCCTGCCTCAGTCATTCGACCATTGGGGGGGCTCTTGGGGTCTGTGCGCCCTGTCCGCCTGTGTGCCCACTCGCCGCAGATGATGTGCTGATAGCCAACAACACGAACTCTGCAAGAAGAAGCAGTCGTCGCGTACGTCGCACAACGTACCTGGTATGAGTGCAGCCCTGGTCAACGAATAGTCGATGACTCCCTGTATGAAACGCCTCCGTCCCTTCGCACCCCCCCCCCCCCCCCCCCCCCCCCCCCCCCCCCCCCCCCCCCCCCCCCCCCCCCCCCCCCCCCCCCCCCTCCCCTCCCCTCCCCCCCCCCCCCCCCCCCCTCCCCTCTTCACGCTGCGCAGGATGCCGCCTACGAACCACTCCACGACGCGCACGCCAAGGATGCGGTGGACATAATTCTTAAGCTAAAAGGTTTCTACGTCAAGGTACGTACACTAGGGGTGCATAAAGCCGTACTTTTCTTGGGTTGGGCATCCCGTTCCTCTTGGTCGTGTTTTCTGTGAGTTTGAAACTGGACGGCGGCGCCCCCCCCGCCCGTGCGCGCGCGCGTACGGTGTTGTTTCGGCGTCCTTACCAGCCCGGTTCTTCTTCTGAGCCGCAAGCGAAGATTCCATATATATTTTTTTGCCGCTTCATTCCTTGGAGAGGCTCTCTTCGCTTCGCCAGCAGTCTTCTCTGACCTCTGACCCTTACAGGCGGTCCGTCGTGTTTGCTTGTTTTCTGGCATGTGCCCGCTGCAACGTTTCTGGGTGTGTGTGTATTTTTCTGTCGTCGCAGATCGGGCAGATGGCGTCCACAAGAGCCGATTTTCTGCCGCCGCAGTACTACGAAAGGGTGAAGACACTGCAGAGCGACATCCCACCGGAGCCCACAGCCTACATCAAGTACGAGCTTAGTGTGCTGTTTTTTACGTGCTGCCTTGTTTTAAGCGTGTTATAGCTTCGTATCTCGTGCGGTAGGTGCATGCGAAAGCGATATTTTTATGAGTACGAGAGCCGTGGCTCAAGTTTCGGCAGCATCACCGAGGATAGGGTGGTAGACCCTACGCGGAATGGGGTCGACGAATGGCGACGTGGGTCGCTAGAATAGGAACAGGCATGCACGAGCGCAGGGACCATGTGATTTTGAGGACCACGTGGTTTTGATTTCCTCGGTGTGCCGATAGTGTATAATTCATGTTAAGCGCTTTAGAACTGGACCCTCGTTTTTGGGGACAAACTAAAAAAAGTATACCTGGTATGGAATTAAGATGGGGGATTTTTAACACGAGCAAAAATAACAGTAACACCAGGAGAGAAACACCGCGAAAAACAAATAACACGGTCATGGAAGGGACTACGTAGCCCCGCTTACGCTATTATAGAAAGGATCAATCCACCTTCCGTGGCATTTTTTTTAACTTTGTGTGCCCACCGTACGCCCTCCGTTCATGGCTCATTTCGGCTTGTTGAATCGCCGCAAGGGGGCTGATAGAAGGATCACTGGGCCAGCCGATGGACGCGATATTCCAGTCATTCGATGAGCGGCCCCTTGGGGCGGCGAGCATCGGACAGGTGCACCGGGTGACGCTCAGGGACGGGCGGCCGGCCGTGGTGAAGGTGGGCTGCGCAGGTGCAAGCTCTTGGGAGCTTTGGTGGAAACCCCCACCGCCGAGCGAGTCTTGTGTGTGGGTGGGGAACCTGACTCGCAGGTCTCGTTGTCGGGACAATTTTCGCGGGGAATCTGACTCGCAGATTTTGTTGTGGTGATATTTTCGTTTGTCCTTTGCTTTTTTGTTCGCGTGTTTGTGTGTCCTCGTGCGCCCTGAATGTTCATGAGTGTGTTTGTGTATGTGTGTTTTTTTTCTGGCTTTGTACGGTGTGCGACTGCGATGTTGACGGCAGCAGATGCGGGTGTTTTTTTTTGCCGTAACCGTTGTGGTGTGTCGAAACATGTTCCTATTCCTGTATATGTAGGTGATGTTCCCGAACGTGGAGGCGATGTTTCGGTCGGACATCAAGACCATGAAAGACTTCTGCGCTCTCGCGCAGCCGGAACACCTGGTCATGCTCAAGGAGGTCGAGAAGCAGTTCTTGACGGAGTTCGACTTTCGAGAAGAGGCCAAGAACCTGGAGCTCGTGCGTACGAACATGCGACGGGCGTGGTCGAAGGAGGTGAGAAATGTTGTGTAAGCGCCAGTAACCGTGGCGGAACACTCGGTGTGCAGTGGAGCGTGCGACAACCGTGCTGTTGAACGCTTTCCGCAACATTTGCCGTTCCGGCGAGCATGAGAGAGGCCTGCTATCCTTGCGCGGCGGGTGGCGAGACCGCGGCAAAGAGCCGGGATGTAGCTTCGGTCGGTCCATAGACAGAGACTCCGCCTTCGCTCTTGCTGTAAGGACAGCCGCCCGTGACGGGGTGTCGGGAGTAGCGCACACCCCACACGTACACTGCGCGTGTGGTACATGTCCTGCACACCTTTATGGCCGTGAAAATGCTCCGCAACGCGGCATCTCGTGTCCATTTTGCCTCATCGACATGACGCGCTTGCCTGTATTACGTTCGGCGGCTTTGCGAAAAAGGTGGTGGTTCCGAAGGCCTACCTCTCGACCCCTTCGGTGCTCATCATGGAGTACGTCCCCGGGAAAATGCTGGTGGACGCGCTGCAAGATCATTTCGATACCGTGGCCCGGGAACGAGGCATGACCATCGACGAGCTCAGGTGACACGCGGCACCTCGCGCGTACGCTCGCGGGGAAAAACTAGAACCAGTGCTTTCTGTTGCCGCTCAATATTGTCGGTAGCAACCAAATACAGGCTTTGATTTTGTTCGCCATGCCGTTTGTAGATACATTAGAAATCTCTGAAGGACTGCCATCGCACTTTTGCAATAATTTGAGCTGGCACAAAGGCTTTACATTACTTTGCCGAGGCTTGAGGGTGTGAGACCCTAGTGGTGGCTTGGTGGCCTCGTCGCCGTGTTTCGTTGGCGCTGTGTCCTCTGTTTCGAACAGTTGGCTCTTGCCGCCCGCAATTCGCTCCGTGCTCTGGGTGGTGCCGACCTGGTCCTCCACTGTACGGCGCTTAGCTTTCCTTTGGTGTTGGAAAGTTGCGAAGCCAGCGGAGCCAGCGACTGAACGACACCGTATCGCCGACACCAGAATCGTAGCGACTGACGTCCGGACGCTTCTCTCCCCCTCCTCCTTTTCCGCCGCCGCCGATTCGCCGTCCCCTCCCTTCCCCCTGTGCCCCTCTGGCCCGTGCATCAAGGCGTGAGACCGAGGAGAAAGAGGCAGGCGGAGAGATGGTTCTCTCACCGGGGACCCGCACCATGAGCCTTTGGCGGGCGGCGCTGTGGACGCGCACGGCCACGGCCAACGCGAGCCGGTGGGCGTATAATGTGCTACTGGCATCCGTGGTTGGGACGCCGCGTCTGGAGTACAAAGAAATCAAGCTCCCGCTCGACACGGAAAAGCTCATCGAGCTTCTTTTCAGGTGCGGGCGGGCCGTAGCACGTATATTGCTAGGTACGGCACTGGCATCTCTAGGTGAGACAGGACGCGGGTACAGAGGGCGGTGGCAGATAACTTCAAGTGCACGGGCGTCCGCCGCTTGTCGCCGCCTTGTATTGGGCGGGCGGGCGGGGGCNACGGGCGTCCGCCGCTTGTCGCCGCCTTGTATTGGGCGGGCGGGGCGGGGGTGTACCCGAACATCGGGAGTCCGTCGTTATCGGATTAGGACTAGGGTAAACATGTATCCCGGATGTAAATCTCAACGTCGTAAGACCGTTGCGCCTCTCATGTATCGTTCTTCATTTGTTTGCGGTCCGGCAACCAGGGTGCACGGGCATCAGATTTTCGTCGACGGCGCCTTCAACGGGGACCCTCACCCGGGGAACATCCTGCTGACGCCTGACGGAAAGTTGGGGCTGATAGACTACGGGCAGGTGAGATTGCGCGTGACTGGCACAAGTCAGGCAGCCGTAAATGTTGACTTACGGCGGCTATACGCTTGCACGATATATATATATTTGACTATTAGTAGTGGTACGCTGGACTATACCAGAGCGAGGCCGGTATAGCTGAGAAAGATTAACTAACTAAACAAATAACAGGGATTAGTGAGATTGCGCGTGCTTGGCACAAGTCAAGGAGCCGAAAATATTGACTTACGGCGGCCATACGCTTGCACGATATACATATTTGACTATTAATAGTGGTACGCTTGACTATTCGTACCAGAGCGAGGCCGGTATAGCTGACAAAAAATAACTAACTAAACAAATAACAGGAATTAGTGTCTGCACGGTTGCACCGGCTGGGTATAGCACAGCGTCCGTTTACTTCCTGGTTGTTGTTGCCGCTATGTTGCTTTTTGCGTTGATTGCATTTAATTCCATTGCGGTTTTCATTCTCGTACACATGCTGTACCTGTGCCTCCGCTCGTGGGTTTTCCGAGAAAAAATGGCTGTGGACAACGAGGTCCGGCGCGCTTTCACAAGGCGCCCCTTCGGGGTGCGGGTGACTTGAAATCCCCGAGGCTGGCGCAAGTTGAACAGGGGGAACCCCAGGCGAACACATACACAAAGAGAAGCACCGTGGATGTCACCAATGAAATAGCTTTAGGTCGGAATTGTTGTTTCGCATGGCGAGGTGGAGTGAAGCGGAGTCCATCTTGCTTATATACAACGGCAGGTGCCGGTGGTGTTATGCGCGGTGAACGAGAAGAATGCTGCTCATGTTTCAGCGGTAATGGTTACATAGCCTGACGTTGCGGTGCCGTCTGTGGCAGGTGAAGCATATGGAGTTGGAACAGCGCGTCAAGTTGGCGCGATTAATCCTCGCTCTGGCAGAAGACGACCGAGAAGCCGTCGTCGCCGCTTACACGGCCATGGGAGTCCGCACGAAGAACATGGGTGAGGGATACACGATACACAAAAATATCGATTTCGTAAAATGTCGATTTCGTACGCAAGGACTGAAGGTACCCCGGGGGCGAAAACGAGGGCCGAACGGCCCACCTTGGCTATGGAAAGGTCATCGTCTATTAATAGAGCCCTTCGAGGTTGCCCATAAGAGTAGCTGAAACCACGAAAACCAAACGTGTCCCGGTTTTTTGTAGTGGCGTTGAAAATTCTGGAAGTAGTCACCTTTCCCAACGAATGCAGTCGCGCAGACGTCATGTTCCGTGTAGTGATCCATCCAATTCAGCTCACGACGACGGCATGAAGCTTTAACGCATACAACTATTCGACTTTATGTGCCCGATTCCTGCAGTTCTACCGACGCCCGAGCCCAAGGGTTCAGCGTTACGTGAGACGCTTTGTGTTGATCATGCGGCTTTCTTACACGACTTCCTCTCCTTCGTTGATAATTCCCCTGCCCAAGCCTTACATTCCTCGACTACATACTGTATAAAATATGGTACTGGCACTATCATGAAGTGCCCCGGATGGCGACCACTTCCTAATTGCCTTGTTCGGCGTTTTGCGCGTCCCGTGCGCGCTCTCCACAGACCCGGAAGTTTTGTACCTGCACGCGAAGGCGTTTTTCGACTGCGACCACAAGGACGTGTTGGGAGGCGTCAACATCCAGACCTATCTGGAGACGCTGCAGGTACGTACGCTCATGCATGGAAGCGCGAAGGGAAGTTGGGTTTGGTCTGTTGGGTCTCTCCTTCGGTAGCAGGCGTGTTGATTCCACTACATAGAAGGCGCTGACGGGATATCGAACGAAGGCAGGGTGGAACACAGTTAACAGGAAGGGGCACGAGGCCGCGTCAAAGCTAGTCTATGTTTTTGTTGATTTGGCCTCGTGTGCTCTCTGGTATACTGTCTGTGTTTCAACTTGCCTTCTTTCGATATCCCCCGTTAGTGCCTTCCTAGTGGCACGCCTGCGTTTGCCTCCACTAGCACGCTCGTGCTGCCACCCCCCCGCGCGCCCCCTCCTCTTTCCCTCAAAATTAAAGCGCGAGTGATGTTGGCGAAGTCTAATCTACCCAAATTTCTATTTTATTTACGTGCCTGTATTCCCTCAGTTGACAGTCGCCCGGACCTCAAGCCCTTCAACCGTTTCACGACACTCCTTGACCCCGACCCCAGACCCCTATCTACGTTTCCCATTTGTTTTTAATCAAAATTAACCGTTTTTCTGCATATCTTTGTTCGGGCATGCATTTTTGTATTTTTGGCAGGAGCGAGATCCCATGCTCCAGCTAGGCGACGAGTACTTGATGGCAGCACGAGTGGCGAGCATCCTGAGGGGACTAGCGTACGCCGTGAAGCACAAGCCCTTCGTCGCGAAATTGTGGGCGCCGCAGGCGCGCGAGCTTCTCGATAAATACGAGGGTCTGGCTACCGGTGGCCGATGACACCCCATCCCACCCCCCACACCCACCCGCCTCTCGGCGCGAGCACGCCGGGTCGGTTCCCACCTCCACCCGATGGAGGCGTCCCTATATTTTGGGTTTCCAGAGGCGTGGTGACGGTTATCTGTGTGGAAATCCATCGCCTCGGGAGGGGTGTGCCGTGCTGTACCTGTCACGTCGTCCAGCCGATTTTGCGATCCCGGACCGGATTGGTTAGCGTGTTTTCTCGCGAGGGAATCGATGCACCTGGCCTCTGGCCTGAACGTGATAGCCGAGCACACATGTGAAGGCATGCGAGGTGTTGGTTTCCGCTCCTTGGCCTTTACACCACCTGGTGCGCCTACGATTGACCGTGTCTACGCGAGCAGTAATAACCGGGTTGTGCTGGCACCCCCAAGTATTTGTAGGGGTTTGTACGCCCATTTGCTGTATGATGACTGGTGTCATTTTGGGAAGCGATATCGGGTCTCCGATGCTGAGAGGGGACAAAAAAGATCACGGCTTGGTGAAACGACACCTTGGTGTCACAAACCGCCAGGCTTGAAGGACTCTTTTCGCTCGACCTTGTGGTCGAATGGGAAGGAATTGAAATCCATAAGGAACATTTGCCGAACTTTGTTTACGTTCACCTATAGTCAGAAGTCAGCTGTATGCCGACGCTGCGTGTTAAGTATGTTTTCCACCGTAAAGGGGGGCGTATGGTTTTATCAGGATGTACAGAGGGCGAAGAGACGCTCCCTCCAAACCGAGTTACTTCCTCAGCTGCTTCGTTTTTCTGGTATCCAGATCTCAGCACACTATCATCAGCGTTGGCCAGCGCACGGAACCAATAGGCATGCCTGTTAGTTTATGGTGACTACGAAAAGGCTTCGGGTGTCCATATCGTTATCCTCCTGGGTGGTGTTACCCCTCGGCAGCACCCCTTTTTCGTGCTGTGTACGTCATTTTTTTAAGAGTCGACGCAAACGTGTAGGGGCAGTCGAGATCGGGGAGCGAGGGTCGGTGCGAGAGGCAGAAAGAGAACCCCCCTTTTGGGTGCACGCCAAGCGCTCCGCTGTGATACTCCCGTTCTCATTGTCGTTCAGTAGGCGCTCAACGCCTTGACAAATGTGCCCCTTGAATGAACCCAATCGTTCTAAATACGAGTGAGTATAGACTACAGCGATAAACCTAAGGAAGCATTACAATGCCGCTCGTGACACGTTGGTGCTTTGCCTACAGTATTATTGCGGCACACGCGTCTGTCGGCAGTAGGCAATAACTAGCCAGGAGTTTACCACGCGCGGGCCTTCCTTTTATTTATCGGTTGTGTTTCGTCTATGCCCACCCGCATGTATTCGCGATGATGCCTTAATTGACCTGATCACTATTGCACGCAAGCGGCGTTCTTGTTGCCGAGTTCCCACCCTCACCTTGCGTACGCGTGCCCGCGTCCACGTCGAGGACGAAAGGGCAAGATTCGAAATCAAGAAAAAAAATCAACGCTGCCTTGATTGTAACTACGTACCTTGGGTAAGAACTAACCCATTTGAGACTCTTAGCAAGGCAAAGTGAAAACACAACGTGAGGATTGCAGCACCGGCTTGATTGGCTGATGACAAATTTTATAAACCGAACTCCACACCATGTATATATGTACAGCAATAGACAATGCGAGGAGTTGCCTGACGCGCGCGCAGCATGATGGCAATACCTTAATGTACCTGTTGCGCGCTCACACTTTCCAAGGGCGATTCACAAGACAAAAAAAACATGTTTTGGCCGCTACATCAGGGTCCTCAACTGGGGATGATAGGAGGACAACAGTATACGGGCCGGCCTCAGCGGCTCGTCCGTTTCTTCTCAGTGGTCGGTCGTATCGTACCGCGTGTGTGCCGCGTGTGCCGTGGAGTAGCCCACCGAGGCTCTTCGATCGATATAATACCGAGGAGGTCCCCTTGTACGGCACCTAAGAATAGCTGGTGAATTGCATGCCTCGATCCGGCATGAATCGCCGAGCAAACTACGCCATATAGCGGCAGCACCCGATCAACTTCAAGGGGGACGAGGAGCGAAAACGGTGCCCACCAGAATACAGGGCGATACATTATCTATTGGCTTTCACGCCAGATGCAGTTCGTGTACATGAGCACACAAGACACAGGAGGATGGCTGAAAATTCAACACGATCGCCCGCCGGGAGTTTTGGTGCGTCTGAAAACTACATAACGTGGCACCTCGCCGGCGGCGACCACAGCTAAATAGCTGTACCGTGTTGTATGCCCGCTGCTGCTCTCGACCACACATGGGGCCACCTTACTGCGACTGCTGCTGCTGCTACTGGTGCAAGTTTCAGAGGTGCTGCCAAGGTCAACATACCACAACAAATACCACTCTCACTGTCTTCTGTACCGTGCTATGCTAGAATACAATCACCGAAAATCAGTGCTGTGACAACTGAGGCAGAGAAGAGTAAAAACAAATACCAAGTGAAAGGAAACTGAACCCATGTCCGGCTAGTTTACGGAGGCGCACGCCCACTACTGTGTAGTTGGCAACCGGTGAAAGGTGCATGCATGCGCTGCGGAAGGCGGCGTGGCGCCGAAGAAACGTAAAAGGAAGAAGAAGATAGATAACCATCGACAGGACCGCGGGGCAGAGACATAATCACAAAATCACCATTTCAATAGGAGCCTACGCCCATTCCTCATTTCGAGGCGAACAACCTGGGAGCCTTGGCGGCTCTCCATCTTTCCCAGGTTCTCTCTACTATATACTCTGGCTTAAACTTCACTTCAATCTCTTAGCTATCGTAATCCATCAAGAATCTACAGCAAAATGACACCCCAACGCAAACAACACGTGAAATAATACCGCTTCTCCTAAGTTTCTGCTCGAAGTCAAGCAGAACCTATCCAAGGGCACTCTTGTAGAGCCGCACTTGAGAGCTACACTGGCCGGCAACGGCAACCAGTCCACTCTGTACTTATTTTCCCCGCGACTCTTCTGTGAATCGCTCGATGCCTCGGTCTGAAATAACGCAGACGTGGTTCATGTCCCTGCCACGGAACAAAACAAAAAGAACAAAAAAAACCAGCAACAAACGGATGGGACAAGAACGGTCCATTGCCGATATAAGGTTGACGACATGTATGGAGGGAGAAACTAAGTAGTGTACCAAGACAAACTGGTATAATACCTGGGACATATTATGCGTATGAAGTGTAATTATATGTGTCATTCGGCTACACTTTTTACGCTTGCCATGAAAAGCAATTTCGTTCGGTATCACGACCATAGGGGATTGCAAGCGTGTTGATCGGCCACCTTTTCGAGCAGTACAATATTCGTACTGGCACCAGTTTTTTGTTTGTTTGACAAGGAGCAATAACGCACGGGAGGGGGGGGGGGGGGGGGGGGGGGGGGGGGGGGGGGGGGGCACTATTTAATCTTCTGCGGAGCAAGTTCGCCCAAAGTTGGCCTTAAATAGTGCGGAAACACTCGCTCCGGATCATGTATACTCCCGAGACTCAAACCGGTGAACGACATATGGCCCCGCGGGAGGATGGATCGATCCACGTAAACTTCCGGCATTTCGGCACCGCGTTGAGGGGTGCGCATGGTATACAAGGGCTCGATACAAAGGATTCCGCTCGAGTGCTACAGAACATCGATCCATCCGCGACCATCCATAACCAGCGACGCGTATATAGGAATTTCCTTATGTATACAAGCTGGTCTAGTCATGGCCGTGGCTTTCGTTCGGTCAGCGGTAATTTATTATGAGTGGGGTCGTATTGGCCAGGGTCAAGCCCCATCGTTGTAATCGGACAAATACAGCGGCAATGCGGGCCGGGCCGTTTGCTGATGGAGCACGTTTGACAATGTCCCCGTTGTTTTGTCGGTCCACGTGTCAAGGCTCTACTTTTATCGTCGTTTTTGCCGGCAGTGTTCGAAAGTGATGCACCCACACAATATATATATGTATATATATATTACACAAGGACAACAGGGCGTACTGCCCGTTTCTGGGAATAATCCCTAACTAGAGTACTGCCTGTGGTGCTTCAAGTTATGGCTGCAGGAGGGTTCCCCTCGTCACCATAATTTCTCCTTTTTCGTACTTTTTTCCTGTGGCAAAACTGCTCTCGACTTTTCCTGAAATTACGCAAACACCGTGCATACACACAAAAACAGTGACGAAATGACGGCATTTATTTGTGCTTCTTCCCAAAACCGCACGTCAACAATTCAGTTCGACGTTCGTAAAAATGCGCGAAACAATCGGAGCCGCACATCACTTGAAGGTTTTGGCCACCCAGCAAATAAGAGTCCTATATGTTATTATATACGTACAGCAGTTGTTGTAGTGGGTACTCCGCTCCAAACAAACTCAATCGTGCGCGACAATCTAGCCGCTCCTCAGGTCCACGGGGGAAACTTTGAAACGTCCTTCGAAGCAACGCCCTTCGAAGCAACCAGAAGGACCGGGGGGAGGGGGGGGCCTCCTGGGCACTTTTCGCCTCACCAGCTTATCGTTTCTGCTGCATATTTCGCATACTAATTACCAGGTATATAATAGACAGAATGCAACTCTTGTATATAGGCATCACCTGAAGATCTCGTTGAAGTCCAAGCAGTACCCGACAACGAACTTGTCAGGGATGGAAAACCCCACGTAGTGCCCCTTGAAGCCGCAAGACCTCTGCGTGCGCTTTTCGAGGAGCGAAGTAACCCGCACCGAACTGGCTCCTCGTGCCTCCAGGACCGGGAGGAGCGAGGTCATCGTTAGCCCTGCGCAAGAGAGGCGAGACGCCCAGGGGGGGGTTGACGATGCGAGCTCAGCTAAGGTCCGGGGTGCACGCATTCTCGCAAAAAAACACACTCATCGTGCCGATGCAACCCAAGCGGTGGAGAGGGACCAACCTACCGGCAGCTCGGATCTGTCCGAAGACAGATAAGCGTAACGACATCACCGTTGGGCTATCCCGGCCAACAACAGGGACAGGAAATAACCGACCGGATCTCCGAAGGGAGCATTTTTTTTGCAATACACACCCCTCCTCTTCCGGAACCAGTAGCGACAGCCTCGCTCACCCGCGGTTAAGAGAGAGTGTACGTCGAATCTGGGTCTCGCTTCTGAAGAGCCAGTGGACGACTACGACCCCGGCGTGCACGTGCCGCGAAGTCATTAGACGATCGCTCACCCGTGTCGATGATGTCTTCCACGACAAGCACATTCTTTCCCTCCAGCGCAGCAAGGTCACCGCCGGTTATCTGCACGCTGCCCGTGGAGTTGACGCCCTCGTACGATTTCACCTTCGCGGTGATGAGGCAAAGATTGTGCGAATGCGGCGGTGTTATCTCGCAGGAAGCGGCAAGTGCATCGGGATCGCGGCACGAGCAACGACATCGTTGCCTTCGGAAATCACATCACATTATCATGGCGCCCACAGAGCGGCAGTTCGTACCTGCACAGAGTAACCCTCGAATCAGTCGGCCTGAGCCTGGTTACGTTATTTCTACTGGTGTAGCTCTAGACCAGACCAACGCAATGGGGCAGAGCTTTCCCGCTAAGCTGTGCCACAACCACCCGTGCGACGCCTCCACGGACGATAGGTTGAAACAACGACCATCAAAAAGAACGCCGTTTTTCCGCATCATGTCGGCTACATTCGATCACAAACATGTGCGAGGTCTATTTACGCCCGACGTGCCCGCCTCGCCGTTTCTAAAACGTCGGCCACAGACCTTAATGAAGTCGTACGTGAACGGGACGTACGCCTGTTTTCACAGCCAGGCCGAACAACCCGGCCGCCCCGAGTCCCGTTAGTTTTTTGTTGTTTTTCACACGCCCACATGTCGTCGAGGTGCAGCCGTGCAGGGGCGGGCGGACGGACGTGCGGGAAAAAAGGAACGGAACGAGGGTCAGACAGGTACTTCAGCAGCGAGGAACGAGACGGACGGTGGACGCGTGTGTTGCCGCTGTTAAAACATTACCAGGTAAACAACAGGACGAACTGGTGGGAAAACTACTCTACCACATTCGCGCGCGGCCCCGTCGTTGCGCGACCCCGCCTTTCGTCGCCTTTTGCTTCCGCTGCTGCTGGCCTTGCACCGAGTGCAAAATTCAAAATTCGTGCAGAAAGCGGGCTGTGTATAAATAATCGACTCCGCACGCCACGCGATATGACGGCGTGGTGGAATATGCTCTCGCTGCCGATAGTCGAAGGAAAGGCCCTCACGTGGTCAGAGTAGTCGTGAAATCGTCGAAGAGCCGTGATGAGATCCTGGAAGTAGGCACTTCCCCCCTTCAGCACGCACAAGAGATGGATCGTTGTGTCAGTGTAGTCCTCACGGATGTCCTTCGCCAACTTCTGAATCCTGCCAAAGCGCCGCGCGTAGACAAAGCGATCCGCAGCAAAGCAGCCGGGCGGCTTCAAATATTTTCTCTACTTCGTACAGTCAAGCAACATTTCCTTGAGGGTATGCATTTGCGCGCTAGACAACTGCCAGGCAGCTTATATTTTCCCCGTGAGTACGGTAACGTTCCGCGTGCCCGTACTTAATGTTTACTGGAATATAGAGAAAATCCATATACATGTGGATAATTCTAGAAATATGGTAGATATTGTTTTGGCCGACCCGTTACCTCGCTCTCAGCCCTCTCGGCGGCAATACATACCCGGGGTCGGTTCGGAGAGCTCAGTTTATAGGAGAGCGGGTCCGTGTGGATCAGGGTGTCAAAGCAGAAGCTACAAAATGTATTAATATCGACTCCGCCTCCATATTCCAGTATACAAGGTACATAGGACGGGGAAGCGGCACATTATTGCACATGAGGGAAAACTTCAGTTGGACAACTGCGAGTAGGCGAAACCGGACCCATTTGCAGACGTTGTATTGCATGGAACATTCAACAACAACAAAAGCATCCGGAATTTGGCACTTGCTTGTGCTCTTGGACCGTCCATATCTACGAAAACAGCAGTATTAGTACCATTACAATCCAGCAGCGATTCCAGCAGGCAAGTATAATAACAATCAAGGCAAAGTCGTGTCTCCACGATCCCGCAGTTTAAAACGCACACGCACAAAGAAATAAGATGGCAATATGGAGCGGTAGCGAGCCCTGCCCCCGGTTACGGAACTCACGGGAAAATAACACGAGGCCTCGTGGAAAGAAAACTGTGAACCGGTCAAGATAAATATATACCGTGAAATACCTTCTGGCAAGTCATGTCTCCATGTAACCCGGTGAACATGCCTGGGGCGGGTCCGGAGTTGTCGATGACACAACCGTATGAGGCTCTCCTGGACTTCGAGGGAACTGAACCACACCAAGTGCATCGCTCTCAGATTAGTTTACCCTAAGGAATTGGTTAGGGACGGGACCACAACCAAGTGCGCAAGTAACCAACTAATTTGCCTCATCAACGAATTTGCGGCCTGAGGGAGTACATATAATACTGCCAAGAAACAACGATTACTCCATCACTGCTATCAAGACCGACATAAATATATATATATCTACTTTGTAACGCATTTGAAGACATCGTATTCAAATGGTCAACGGACGGGCAAGTTGTTAGCCATGCTACTGTACCTCCATCGACGGAGCGTGATAGAAGTAGGTACTCTGTGACCAATTCATCGATGGTCAGTAGCAATGGCCGTCTCATTGCTGCCATCAAATCGGCGACAGATCAAGCGGCGTCAACTACTGCAACTGCCGTAACATTCCGAATGGACTGCGAATCTGGACTACAGATATCTCTGTACGATCCCCGATCATCACTCTCTTTATTTTATCTCACCGTACTCGTGGCGTTTACGTCTTTGCGTTGGCCAGAGAGCGTCTACTAAAGCATTATATTGGTACTAAAGTAATAAATTGGTACATCTTTGTGCAAGCCTGATCAGCTGATCAATCGTACGTCTGACTGGGCAGCATAATTCCGGATCAGCCCAACAGCTATCCGCGCCATCTCAGCACAATCGATACCGATCGGCCATATCATACGTCACAAACAAATCCAACAAGATATAATAAACGAAAAGTCAAGATCGCACAACGCCAACCACCAGCCAACGAACTCTTAAAAGTCAAGATCGAAATGCCAGCCAACCAACTTCTCCTCAGGGAGGAATGTAGGGGCAGTTGCTGTTGGGTTGGCAGGAGGAGCGCTCGCGCGGTGGCCTTGCATGTTTCGCCGGTGAGCACTCCAGCACTCCCAACATGTTGAGTTTTAATACATCGTACGCAAAAGAGAGTGGATGCTTTACAAAGACGGGAAGGTGGCGGGCGATACCTGCAGGAATTCGGGTTTGTGCGCTCTCTGCTTTTATATACATATGCCCCCATCGAGCCGTTAATACTGACGATCATCAACAAAGGTCAAGATCGAGAACTACAACCGACCGATTTAATGTCTGGTATCTTGGTTCGAAAAGTCAAGATCGCGAAACGCCAACCAACTACGACCTTTTCAAGTCAAGTTGATGAAACTCCAGCCAACGAATACCAGAAACGGAAGGGGACGGATGGAACGGGCGTTCCGGGAAAAGTAAAGGACGGAAAGCCGACAAGGGCCGGAAACGCCAAATCAACGCGCAAAGCGCAAAGAGTTCGACCCATCACCAGCGCGCGTAAATCCGCCCTGCACGGCGGATTTATGAGATCTGCCTCGCTTTTTTTATACTGTTTTTAGTGGGGGACATTTTTTTACATTTTTTTAAAAATTCAATACTAACTCTAACCCTAACCCCCAACCACGACATCGATTGGTATATCGTGGTTGGGGTTTAGGGATAGGGTTAGGGTTAGGATTAGTGTTGAATTAAAAAAAAAATGTAAAAAAATGTCCCACGCTAAAAACAGTATAAAAAAAGCGAGGCAGAGCTCGTAAATCCGCCCTGCAGGGCGGATTTACCCATCACCCATGTTGAAGCGGAGGTCGTGTGTGGGAGACCGGGCTGAGAGCGCCGGGTTGAGGTCAGCGGAGCGTTTTCCGGCGCCCGGATCAATTCTATAACGGTACCCTGGTGTAATGCACGGTACCTGGTATACTTGTAGATTCCTGGTAGGTTTACAGACAGTTAATAGGATTCTAGTATGGAATTTAGGGAATGTTACATGCAGAAGGCCGCCCCCTTCCCCCTTTCGTAGTCTATTTCAATAAAATTGACGAGGAGTAGGCTGCTTCCGGCGTACGTACTATATGATATATCAGGTATATGATATGTCGTACTAGGTACTCGGTATTTGTACAGCTGTAGTTTGCAACAGGAAAACGATAGTTTGCAACAGGAAAACGACCTTGGGGCCATCTCTAACGGTACTGATGTTGTAGCCCACTCCCCCTTGGGGCGTACATATAGTACGTAGGTTTTGCGCCTACTCGTCGCAAGGAAAAGCTCGTGCCGTTAAGTGGCCATCAGTACGAATTCCCAATGTATCATATGTACGGGATTACGATTACCGGTATATCCGACGCATTCTGCACAACAGGCATTTGTCCCCGTGAGAGCGCTACATGGGCTTTGTGGAGCTCTCATCTGCTGTTGTAGAGCTATATAAAGGTGATGCGTACCCTCGTGGCTTATTTTGTATAAATGATAAAAACAAAACAGCTGTGAGATTCGAGGTTTTCGTCGAAAATAATATTTGCAAGCTGTGTGTGATACTTTTTCGATTGCGCATTTTACGGGTTTGATACGGCCTCATGCAGGATATACATCCCGTATTGAGGAGGGCAACATCTGAAGCTGCAGAATTCAGCGAGTATGTGTGTGTGTCTATATTTAGACATAACGAACAAGTAATGAGCTCTACTAAAGAAGCAGGGCGTTCAGGTGTCAGGTCAAACCTCACGGGTCGGGTTGGTCGGGTTGTGTCGGGTTGTGTCGGGTCGGGTTGGGTCTGGTCAGGTCAAGACCCGAGCAAAGCTTTAGATGTATTGACCTAATCCGACACGACCCGAGAGATTGTGAAAAGCTCCTGACCAGCACCGACCCGACCCGTGATATTTGATGACCTCCTGACCCGACCGGACCCGACCCGACCCGACCCGACCCGACCCGCCAGACTCCGATTGACCCGTGAGATACGAGTCATATCGCGGGTCGGGTCACCCCCGCGAGAACGTTCATGTTGACCCGCGGGTTCGACAAGCGGATCCGGCCCGTAGGTCGACACTTTAAAAACGATTTAATATGTATTTGAACGAAGTACCCCGCAGCGATATGTGGCCTGGCTGTAGTGTAGTGGGTATCTACAGATAGATGTGGACATGTGTATATAGGTTCGGCGGTGTTTTAACGTTTAAACATTATACCGACGGAGCATTGTTGAGAGTTGGTACGAGAGAAGCCTTCGGGAAGAAAGCGGGAAGTTTTTTAAGTGCCGGATCCGCAGGACGGACCGACGGAACAGCAGAAAACAACTCACGGTCCTGCTGACCTGACGCGCGAGCGACCCGTTTTTCGCGGGTCGTGATCCGACCTGACCTGATCCGTGAGCTTTTGAACACCTGTTGATCCGACCCGACCCGACTCGACCGGACCCGCTTCGACCCGACTCGACCCGTGATACTTGAAAACCTCTTGATCCGACCTGACCCGACCCGTGGGACTTGAAAATCTCTTGACTCGACCCGACCCGACCCGACCCGACCGGTCAAATTTTGAACATCTCCTGCCCCGACCCTTGGGTCGGACCATGACCCGTCAGCACCCCAAAGAAAAAGCATCAGTACAGCGTACAGTAGTACAGCGTATGATACACCTACAGCAGTAAGTACTACATCACGTGGACTCCTAGACGGAGTTAAACAATGACAACAAGTCGACGTAAAGAAGGAAAGAAAGAAGATATAGCCGGGTACCTTACAGTAGTACTTTGTACCTGGTATGCAATGATATACTGCAAGGGAATGTTAGGTAAAGTATACCGGTACAGGGGGTGTTTTTGGTGGGAGTACCGAACTTACCGAAGTGTCGGGTACAGGGTATCGAGACCGTACCAAACAAACACTGGTACCTCCGGTATTGTGGTCGAGGGTATACCGGTACCCGGGTATATTCAGGTGGGTGTATCGATTTCCCGAAGTGTCAGGTATAGGTATTGAAAAGGTACCGAAATTAACTAAGTGTCGGGTACCGGTATTGAAAAAGTACCGAACTTACCGAAGTGTCGGCCACCGGTATCGAGGCCGTACCGAAAAAATACCGATACCCCCGGTATTGTGGTCGGGGGTATACCGATACCTGGGGTATATTTGGGTGGGCTTACCGAGCGTACCGAATTGTCGGGTACCAGTATCGAGTTGGTACCGATTTTACCCAAGTGTCGGGTACCGGTATCGAGTTGGTACCGAACCCTCAGGTATGGTTTGGTAGGGTATTCACGGAGCAAATGTCCCCGGTATGCTTCGGTACGTACCCTACGGAACAATCGTATTCCCTTGGATAAATGTGTAGACTACGTCGTACAAATACAGAGTAGCAGTGTATTAATACTCGCACATACCAGGTACGTATCGTAGTACGAAGAAGACGCATGGGTCATTGGTCATGGGGCTACTACGCGGGTACATAATAGTTGGTACAACAGTACCTGGTTTACACCTTGTAGTACGCTGATTTGTTGTTGGCTCGGCACAGCAGTATAAATGTATAAGGAGATAATAAAGGTGACCCTGGAGGCACTTCAGCTTATTGCGCCCCCGGAATAGAGGGTACAGTAAGCTAAAAGTGCCCCCGGAATTTAAAGCATGATACCATGCACGACGACAGCGGCCGCAGGATACCAGACCTCTCTGGGGGTTGCCTGCGGCATGTGCTGCTGTGGCGTGTGCAGTAGTTTCCGTCGGTCATCGCTTCTCGTCCGATATACAGACGGGTTCCTGTTATCGATTCTCAGGACCTCTCCAGGCGTTTTTTGGGGGCACACCATCAAGCTAGAAGTGCCTCCGAAAATAGACTACACGAAGCACGCCACCACGAGCGATCACGACGACCGTAGGATTCAAGACTTCTTTAGGGGTTGTCTACGGTATCTGCTGCTGGGGTGTGTGCAGTAGTTCCGCCGGTCATAGATTATCGCCCAAAATACAGACAGGTTTGTGTTCTCGATACTCAGGATCTCTCCAGGCATTTTTTGGGGCCACATCAAGCTAAAAAGTGTCTCCGAAAATAGACTACATACATGAAACGCGCCACCACGAGTGACCAGGACAACCGTTGGATACTACACCTGCCTGGGGGTTGCATATGTTATATGCTGCTGTTCTGTGTACAGTAGTTTCGCCGTTCATCGCTTCTCACCCGATATACAGACGGGTTCGTGTTCTCGATACCAGGCAGGAAATATCACGAGTACTGCGAAAACGGATCCGTCTGTCTATACATCTATCTGCCGAGAAGCGAAACCGGCGGAATGAATAAACATCCCACAGCAGCACATGCGAAAGACAACCGCGTGAGAAGTCTGGTATACTACGGTCGTCGTGGTCGCTTGAGAAGTCTGGTATCCTACGGTCGTCGTGATCGTTCGTGGGAGTGTACTTCATGTGGTCTATTTTCGGAGGTACGTTTAGCTTGATGTGCCCACAAAAAATGCCTGGAGAGATCCTGAGTATTATCGAGAAAACGAACCCGTCTGTATGCCAGGCGGGCCTTTGTGGACGGCGGAACTGCTGCACACACCACATCAGCAGACATAGATAATCGCCAGACAGGTCTGGTGTCCTGCGGTCGTCGTGATCGTTCATGGCGGCATGATTAATGTAGGCTATTTTCAGAGGCAGTTTTAGCTTGATGTGCCTTCTTGATGTGCCTCCGAAAGAGGCCTCGAGAGATCCCGAGCATCGAGAACACGAACCAGACTGCATATCGGGCCAGAAGCTATGATGCATGGGGCTACTGCACACACCTCAGCAGCACATGTCATAGGCAACCCCTATTATTAGAGGAGTACGGTTGTCGTGATCACTCGTGGAGGCGAGCTTCATGTAATCTATTTTCGGAGGCACCTTGACTTGATGTGCCCCCGAAAAATGCCTGGAAAGTCCTGAGTATCGATGACACGGACCCGTCTGTATATCCGGCGAGAAGCGACGGCCAGTGGAACTAATGCACACACCACATGCCGCAGACAACCCCCAGACAGGTCTATCGCGTGTGGTGGCGTGCTTCATGCAGCGTATTTTTTGGTGGCACTTTTTAGTTTGATGTGCCCCAAAAAACTGCCCGTGGAGAGGTCCTGAGTCCTGAGTATCAAGAACACGAACCCGTCTGTATAACGGGCGAGAAGCGATGGCCGGCGGAACTACTGCACACACACCCCACAGCAGCACAGGCCGTAGACAACCCCCAGAAAGGTCTGGTATCATACAGGCCGCGGTCATCGCGCGTGGTATTATGCTTTATATTCCAGGGGCACTTTTAGCTTATTGTGCTGCCAATTCCGGGGGCGCAATAAGCTCAAGTGCCCCGGGGGCGTCGTTAACTAAGGTGCCACCGGAGGCACATTTGTCGTCTCCCAATAGCCGGTCGCCCCGGTGGTCTAACTGGTAGCCACGAAACCTTTTGGGTCGGATATCGAGGGTTCGATTCTCCCCATGGAGGTTTTTATTCTCAAATGACACCGACTGTCGAGAGCGCATATTATAGCGGGGGTAAAAAGCAAAAATTCGACGAGAGTTGACGAGGGAAGAAAGTGCTGAAATTTTCTCGCGATAAAAATGCAAAGCAAGAACTGTAGTGGGGGAGGAGGGAGAGGAGCCTACTTTGTGACCCCGGATCTGAGTTACGACTATTAAATAGGGAGGGAGAAAGACGGAAGTGCGAAGATAATAAATGGGATGGACAATGTATAAATAGACTTACAACGAAGCCAGTGAACGAGGCATCCTCGTGTGGTTTGCACACAATCCATAATGTTTGGGGTGCAGCAGTGTATGCCTCCAATTCCGGGGGCGCAACAATCTAAAGTGCCCCCGGGGGCGTCGTTAACTAAAGTGCCCCCGGGGGCACATTTATCATTTATCATCTCCCAAATGTATAAATAGACTTACAAACGAAGCCAGTGAACGAGGCATCCTCGTGCGGTTTGCACACGATCAAAGCGCCCTCATTTACGTTACATGCATGGCAACTACTGTCAAAAGCCCGCCTCTCTTGTGGGAGAATCCTCGGATCAAGCAGCAGCAAGCAGCAGGCACACACAGACAGCAGCAGAGCGTGCAACCGCCGTTTGTTTTGTTTGCCAGAACAGAGAGGAAAATGCGGTATACGAGTACGCTCGGACTTTTCTTCTCAGCTTCTCATCACACAACAGCAGTCTTTTCTTCCATTGTTTTTTCCGATTTTTTTTCGATCCCCGCAGATCACAGACCGGCACAGAAACGCACACACCTTGCGCCTATTCCACCTCGACGCTCGCAGCAACAACAGCAGTTGTAGTCGTCCCATCTCTGTCCCACCCCCTCACCTGTCGTTGACCAGACCGTAGGGGATCATGATCTCTTTGACGTCGTCCTTGTAGTGATGAGGAATGGCGAAATGGTCGAGCGAAAAGGAACTGTGCTCTTCGATCTGTACCGGATCTCGTCGAGAGAACTCCTTCATCTCCGAAAGCGTGCTCCTTTCCATCCGATCCTGGGGCGTGGGGCGGTCCGTGCGATGTCCGCGGAAGCAGTTTTGCTGCTGTGAGAACAGAGAGCGTGGCGGTCCGTCGTGGGTGCATTCATCTATCTATGTGCCAGTTCATTCACCAGTACGACTGCTGCTGTACGAACGAGAGCCTACGAACTCCGTTGTGCTGCAATAAACACCTCTGTTGAAGTTCACACCTGATCTCTCTTTCTGTTCTGTTATCCTAAAACAGGCTCGGTGGGCTCCGTCTATATAGCTTCTTGTCCTTTCCACCGACCGCTCTGTAGAGGAGTAGCTTATATAGAGCAACCAAGCTTGGTCCTTTGCTCGATGTTGCAACTTCGACTGCTGCTGCTGCTGCTGCTGCTGCTGCTGCTGTACGTAGGCCAGTCTGGCACAAGGCACAAGGCAAGGACGAAGAGGACAGAGCAACACGTGATTTGAGGGATGAATAGTCGGGAATAGGGGATGAAATGTGAAACCGTTTTCAAAGTACTGCTGTCTGTGCCGTGGTATGAATACGCGGTATCACACATAGCTCGGTAAGCTGTACACGGTACCGCATCATCGTCGAATCCCGACCGCCGCTCTTTCCTTCCCTGCCACCTGCGACCTGCCGTTTCCGACCTACAGCGCACAGCACGTTTTCGTCAGCATGGACCTAAACCGGATATTTATGCCCGAGCAGATAGAGGTGGGCAGGGGCATAGAGAGGTGCTGAGCAGCTGAGCGGATACACTGTTTTCTTCGTTGCTATGAATACGTCGTAAAAAATCGGGCACGCGGAGAATGTATGTATGCGCTGCTGTGCGGCTTTCACCGCTCTTTTCTCACTCGCGGGAAGCCCTCGCATCTACGTACCCCTGTACAAACAGTCGCACTATTTGTTGAACGAACTGCCGTCTTCTACGTCAGTATAAAGGCAGCAGAATTTGGCCAGTAACAACTTCACCGTCCGGTATGGCTTTTGTTTCACCGAAATTCCCAAACATTCAAGGAGATGTGATGTACTGCTGTATCGTATTGTGCGGATATATACGAACATACATGCATACATGTGACCTACAAGGGACCATCGCTCCGGGACCTCTCCAAGGCGACTTCTACGCGTTAGCAACGACAACAAGACCAGAGAAGATCGCTTGTGGTCGCGCTAGGTAGGAAAGTCATACGTGCCAGGCGCGTTCAGTATACTGTTTCTACAACTCCCGACGCCCTGCTGCCATCCTCTTTCATGAACTCGGCCCGAAAAGGTCCACAGAGATCTGCCAGGAATCTTGAAGGAATATACCAAGGCGGTCATCCGCGGCAACCTCACGAACGAGAAGGAGATCATCGCGTTTTCCCTCAACTACTTCACGGCGAAGTGCGAGTTGTCGGAAGCGCAGACCACACACCAATGACAAGAAACGGCAGAAAAGCAGGGACAGCATTCGTTTGGGAGTGCAGGTGATTGGGTGTGGTCGTGGGTCCAGAACATTGCGCCGCAGCTCGGCCCCGCTTGTTGTCGCCTCCCTTTGCCCCAAACGACAAAACAACATGAAGATTCGAACCACACTTTTAACCCGCAGATTGTGCTGTCGCTTGTCTTTTCGAACAGTTAAATATCCACGGTTAATAATCATGCCACGAAGATAATGTAAACCAACCAATGCGATTACCTACCCTCGGTTGCGCTACGAGTACATGCTCGCACCTGCTACCAGGGACAGAAGAATGGGGTCCCGAGCTCAGACTCATGCATACGACGTAAAACTACCTGTCTGCCCCGGTAGTACGAGTACAGTACAGTTCAGTATGCGTTTATCTCAGCTAACACGTCGACGTAGCGACACAGCAGTAGTGTACCCATTTGTAACCTGTTATCTTATTAAATCGGTAATGTATCCCACTCCATTTCTTGTCGTTGCACTGAACCCTGATACAACTTTCGTCAGGATGATGTGCGCTAGTTCTGAAGGGCGTGGCCTGGACTTTGGGCTCGGCAAAAAACAGCAAAGAGGGCGGGAAGCGCAGAAAGTCCGCGGTGTATCGGGAGGCCAGCACACTACGAGTAATGGTCTTGAGCGATAGTCTACTGTAGCACGGCGCCCTACCAGGTCGAGTCAAGAAACGGAGCGAGCTATTAATACGTGTTCATCGACAGTCCGACGCGTAGCATACACCAGTGCTTTAATCTTGCCGGCTACCGGACTGGAGATAATCTCTGTGGTGTAACGACCTTCACTGTACTGTCTGCCAGCGAGTAGCGGCAATGTAGTGGACAGGTGATGGTCTGGAGCACGGAAAATCACTTCCGCGGTCGAGCAGTGCAAAACGTGCACTGTCCAGGGTTAAGCCAAAATGTAAACGCATAACATATGCATTCTGTACGATTCCAGGGTGATCATCGTGGGTGGCAATGGCCTATAGCCGCTTGTACGTCCTGCTTGACCCAACTTCCGCCGGACGTCATTGCTCCGACGCGTCCTTGCCTACGGGAGACTATTCTAGACAAACTTTCCGGGGCGCCTGAGCGGTGCCAGTAGGTGCATCGGGCACAACCCACTCGGCACTGTCCGTATCGAGTTTTCTATAATAAAATACTTCGTATGATGTAGATTATATACTCTAACCTGGGCCTTTAGCTCTATCTACGAGCCTACGACCACTTCATCAAAGAACTGTCCAACACAGCCTAAGGCCATCGTCAATGCAGTGATCGTTCCATGCTTGATGGAATCACACCATCCTGAAGATATCTACTGTAGCGTATGCCACAGTGATTGCTGGGGTAGACCCAAAGCCTATCCGGAGGATGTACATGCAGTACCCTGGCAACTGCGCAAGGCCATGGCAACTTCACAACAAAGTAGAGCTGTACAAGCATATAGGGAACAAATTGCTCCTCGGCCCAACGTTTGCGGCACAAGCACCACGGATACCCTTTGTCTCTTGACGTTAAGAGCAATTATCTTCAGCCCTATAGGGGGCGTCCCTCGCCCCCTTTGGAAAGCCAAGGAACGAATACCTACGGCACACGGTATTGGTGGCCTCTCGCTGCAGCTCGTTCCGACTACTGCATCGATCACCACAGGGCTTCAAAGATGGTGCAGGTCTGCTGGCGACCCCGCTTTTCTAAGAAAGGGCCCAGTATGTGGGTTAATTCAACAGCTCCTGCACACGCTCCTTCTCAGTAATCCTTGACGTAGATGAGAAAATTTCGGTCCGGTAGACGCGATACTCGGAGATCTTCATCGAGGAAAACAGTGTCCAGCGTGATGCGGGGGATGCGGTCGAATATTCTGTGGAGCACAAGAAGGATAAAAAAAACGTTAGCCCGGGGCTGAGAATTGTTATCAGCGCGAAAAATATCAAATACGTACAAAAAAACGGATTGCACCCTCTACACGAGTCGTCCTCACGTTTCACCTCTTATGGACGAAATACGGTGTCGGCGATCCCGAGTCACACGAGGGTTCAGTAGTCAGTAGCTCCCCCCCAACGTACACCGTCGCTCTTGTAAAGACGAGGAACTAGTTGATGTCGTAGGTTCTCTCACCTCTCGGAGAGCTGGTCCACCGGCACCCGCCAGGCCTCCAGTTGAGGGCTGATTTTCCCCAGAACGGAGTCCACGACCTTGGTGTCATCTACGATAACCTCCAATCGGTCACCGACGTCGTCATTCACTATCCTCGACCGCGTCTGCACAACGCCCGATATCCACCTATCATAAAGAGAGTCAAGTGAAGGAGCATATCAGGGGACAATACGTACGTATGAGGATTTTAACAGTCTTGTATCGAATGCTATTACAGCAATCCACCGCGTGTCGTGAGGAAAACTGTCGCCCCGTAGGTGCTGTATTCGACACGCTCCGCCCTCACCTGTGCGGCCAAATTGACATATCTACCCGGGACAAGAGCTCCGTGCAGTCCTCGTTCACAATCTGCCGTGCTTGTCCTATCTTAGCGTTCGGAATGGCGTCGGTGAAGGAGAATATCCTCTCTGCTAGACCTTCCTGGCCGATCAACGCCTGGAACGTAGCGAAGAACGGACTCGAGCGAAACGCCTGCGAAGACGAGTACACCAGCGTCCATGTTCCCACCTGCCCCCGTCCGTCGTGGTAGTTAAATTTTTGTTTCAGCCGAAGAAGATTGGAGTGCACGATATCAATCAAGTCCAAGTGGGGGAGGGTATGCAAGATCTATCTATTATATATAGTTCGTCTGATGCCCAAAAAACAATACTTGAATAAGTGATCTTTGATGCCCACTTTATCATGGCAACTTAGAGTGGAGCAAAAGCGAACAAAAAAAACATCCATTTTTTTCTCCCACACATTCAAAGCACGCTTCTCCCTACGCCGGCATGCCCGGCACCGTCTTCTTACGTCGCAGGCTGGCATACTGTAGTACAACTCGCACGTGCGCCGTGCTTGTCGCCATGGCCACAGCGATTCGCGGCTGCTCTACGTACGAGTATTGCAGCAGTGCGGTAGATTGTATCGTCCATCCTCGCTTTGGTCGCCTACGTACTCGTATCCTATTCCATCGCATACCAGGTACCAGGTATAGCAGGTACCAGAGAGCACCAACAACTGTCTTCAAGTCAAGCACCGCCGCCACTACCACCACCACCACCACCACCACCAGCTGAGCACCAGTAGCAGCAGAAAAGTGTCGCTGCTGTTGGTGGTGGTGGTTGTGTTTGCTGGTTTTGGTTTTGCAACAAATCTCGATCACGGTCCAAGGGATGGCAAGAAATGGACAATTTTGTCGAATGCGGCGCAATAATATGATACCAGGTATTACATATACCTGGCTAGTAGGTGCCGCGAGACACAACCATATCTCTTCGTCGATACATCACGTTCAGCGATGCTCAGGTGACATGCTCACGTGGCATTCTCATGAGCCTGCATCATGCTGTCATCATGCTGTCTGTGCACGTACGTACGTACGTACATAAAATGTGCCTGTGTTGTTTATACGTACATAAGTACGAAAAAGGCTGCTGCAGCAGTACGTATTTACATACGTACGTACGTATTAGAGTACTGATGGCCTAAATACTCGGAGTACTTTAAGTATGAGCAGTACTGAAGGCCCAAATACTCCGAGTACTGGGAGTATGAGCAGCACCTATCCTCGAGTACAACAAGCAGTACTGGAGTACAAACATCTAAATTACTCGGAGTACTCCCGAATATCGAGAGTATTGGGCACCGAAATACTGCGAGTACACAAAGTACCTAAAATACCTATGTTTTTCTCAAAAATACTCTAATTATACTCCGAGGTAATGGGAGCATCTGTGAATTTTGAAATGCTTTAAACGCCAGTCGCATGCTCCCAGAACCTGGGAGGAATGACGGCCGAGTCTTTAAAATGATGCAAAATGCTCCTTACGTACTTCACACTCCGAGTATAGCCGAGTATCGAGTACATTTCTTACTCCGAGTACTTAAGAGTATTAGAGTACTGGCGGCAAGGAGTACCCGCAGTATCGGACCCCGAAATACTCCGAGTACAAGCAGTATCGAGAGTGTTCATACCCGAAATACTCCGAATACGAGCAGTATCCCGGAGTATCGAACCCCGAAATACTCCGAGTAGACGAAGTACCTGAAGTATTTTATCTCCAATACTCCTTACTTTACTCCAAGGTACTCGGAGCATCTGTGGAATATTCGCAGTCAATTTGTTTCCTATTTATTCCTACATATTATTTTTAATTTGAGCCTTTATCATCTCCATTACTACTTGCTTTAATGGCCCTACCGCCGTGGGGGCGGGAGGGCCTCTTATTCCCTAGTAACAGTTATAGGAGTTTCTGTACTACAAATATCAATAGTATAAGTGGCAGGGTTGTTATGTGGAGCGCTCTACTGCTGTAGACTTCGAAAATGAAAAACGTGCAGGACACCACTGTCTAATATATTTTTTTTGCCGAGTGTTCGTTCGGGGATGCCATGTGATCGGTGTCTTACCACAAAACCGCAGGCTTCTTCGTATTGGGTTGAACTGGCGATGTATACAGTGGGTGGAGCAGCTCATACCGGCCATGAACGGCCCGCTGTGCAAACCACGCGACCACAGGACCTCCGAAACCCTACATTTGGTGTGACTTCATGAGAAGGCATCAACGCACGCACTAAAAAGGCCAATCCGAAAACAGCAGAAATAGCCCACCATGTTTTCATCCTTATATGGCTCTTCCTCCACCTTGAGCTCTTCAAAACGTTCCACCAATAGCTGCATGTCTCTCCGTTGCTCCTCCGTTGCCAATTGGCCTCGTTCTGTCATCGCGGCCATCTGTTGGCCGAACACGAACAAACAAGCGACGGGCATCAAGGCGGTCGTGTTCACCCATACTTATAAATGGAGAGCATGCACGGGTTGGGTTCCATCGTCATGCGCAGATCTATGCGCAGAGCGGTTTCCGGCACTCCCTCATTCACGCACGCTCGACGTCTTAATAACGAAGAGCGTACGGGCATGTCCGACTACACGCTTGGGGCCGAAAGCGAACGCCCTTTCTGTCTAGATGCGTCTCGGACGAGTTTTCGGCTATCATGAGGAACGACAGCATCTCGGCTCCGTTTATTTACTCTTCACCAGTGCGCTGGAACGGACCTTATGACTGCTTGTATAACAAGACGTGGAAATGCGGAAACGAACGCGGTTGAGCTGTGCAATTACGAAATCCCGAAATGACAAAACTACCAACCGGGAATGGGGTCTAAAACGGAAAGATGAAGCTAAGCGGGTGGGCGAGTCCGTCTGGGGCAGATTTTTTGTCATTTCCACTCTTCGGGTTTCAATGCACCTTTCCCTCGCACAAAAACACGTGCCAAGGAGAGATTGCATCCTGTACAGCATGTTGTGCGGTTTAGTCTGTAGTGTCTTACCTGAAGTAGCGAGGTCTTGATGAGGGTAGTTTCGTCCAGGCTGGATGGTGTACTCACCGAGCTCATGTCTTCCGAAGTAGTCTGGAACAGACCAAACACATGCTTTCAGAAGCGTTCAAGCTCAGAGAAATATTGTTCAGGTACAACCCTCCTGGTACCTGGTATTTGCTATTATACGAGTACCGGTACCAGGGTAAAAGTTATTTTCACCTGTCACCCCGGGGGTATGCCGTATCTCGGAAGTTTCGAAAATCCTGGAACTGCGCGCACTCGGTTGTGTACTGAAAGTCTCCAATCGCGACCCGTATATAACAGCTCATGTAACTCTCGGCAACAACTTTGACGGAGGTCCAGGCAGAGGTTATCCTGTCTCCGCGGTGGCCAGTGGACAACAACAACAGTTTTTTGTCGGCACAACGTACGTACCTGTCGTTTGGCTTGTGAAGCCAGCCAAGGACCCCCAAACACTGCTGTGTGCCGGTTCCGATGCGCCATGTTGCATCCCAAACCCGGCCCCGGAGCAAAGCCATTCGCCGTTAAGCTGCGACAAACGTGCGCAAAGGAGCATAAGGGTATGTATTGCTCTGCTTATCGCGGTATCGCATTGGCTCCATTGGATACAGCAAGCAGTGTCCTCAGTGCGTATCATACGTATTCTTTAATCAATCGTGAATGCAAAAACGGCGGTCGGTTCTGGCGATAGTAGTTGACAAGAGCGGCAAATCACACGCAAAATATATCTACGGGTTGCGCAATGCGCCCCAGCACAAGGAGGACAAGGCAAGACATACCCGCTTCGATCTGCGGTAACTTGAGAACAGTCAATCCTCGCGCGCAGATCGAACCATCTAAGTGGACTGCGATGCTTCGTGGTCCACGGTGCCGCTACAGATGGTCTTGTACGACGTGGTTTCGTTCTGACGGGACTGTCATGTTTTTCTCTCCTTTGAAATTGCAGTTGCAGTCTTGACTTTGACTCCCCGTCGTTGCTCTCACCTCACGAGCTGCGGAACGATTAAGGCCGAAAGTAGTCGCATGATGCTTGGTCGACTAGTAGCCGAAGGCAATCACGCAGTCACGCCCTGAGCAGACAGCAGACCCAGTGCATCTCGCGATAGAGCAAGAGCAAAACAGCTGATCTACCGTCCCCGCTTTTTTCGTTTTTTCCACGAATCCCAACTGGGTAACTTGAACTCCTGGAGACGAAAGTCTCAATCTTGCTCACTGACGGTGGCCGACCATCAACGGGTACCTCTGGCCCCATGAGTCCTCTACACAACGTTCCGCTGAGGTGGCGAGTTTTGATAGGTGAAGACACGCCTCTCTTTCTGACTTCCGAAACGAGTTGGAATGCGGCAATCACACTGCTACTTCTGATGTAGTGTTGGTATCAGGTAAGTATCACGGGGGACCATAGTAAATAGGCCTAGGATAAACACAAAAACCTATATATTTCACTATTTTTACTAACAAAAATTGGTCCTATTTACTACGGCCCCCCGTATTAGTAAGTAGCGCAAGGTTTCCAGTTTCCAGCAGTCCTTCGTCTCGTTTACTTGAACTGCTGTGATCGAGCTCTCACGTATTGCACACGACGCGAGTACCTCAGAAATCCACTCCTGGCACGTGTAATCTGTTCTTCAACAACGAGGCCATTGCGGGTGCGCTCTAGAGCAGTCTGCGCAGTGCAATGGATGGCAAAACGCACTCTGGTATGTGCCATCGCCGACACTCCTGTGCCTCTGAAACTTCAAACTTCTTACGCGTACGAGTTTCGCACAACTTACGAGCTCGTGCTCGTATCGTTTGAAATCGACCCATATGGAACAAACACTTACTTCACAGATTGTCCGAGTACACTCGATACTCCGAGTATACTCGAAGTATCGAGTATTTTTCGTACTCCGAGTACTGAGAGTATTAGAGTACTGGTGGCCTAAATACTCAGCCGGTCGCCCCGGTGGTCTAACTGGTAGCCACGAAGCCTGTAGGCCCGGATGTCGAGGGTTCGATTCTCCCCATGGAGGTTTTTATTCTCAAATGACACTGTCTGTCGAGAGCGCATATTGTAGCGTGGGTAAGCAAAATTCGACGAGAGTTGACGAGGGAAGAAAGTGCTGAAATCTTCTCGCGATAAAAATGCAAGGCAAGAACCGTAGTGGGGGAGGAGGGAGAGGAGCCTACTTTGTGACCCCGGATCTGAGTTACGACCAGGGAGGGAGAAAGACGGAAGTGCGAAGATAGTAAATGGGATGGACAAACAACAACAACTTGGAGTATGAGCAGTACTGAAGGCCCAAATACTCGAGTACTGGGAGTATGAGCAGTACTTTGTTACGGAAATATTAGCACATAGCCAATATGAGTCAATGTTATCTCGACTAGCGTCGAGAGGCACAGCCTTGTGCACTTGCCAGGGTATCACCAACGATAGTCCATAATACTTATACTCGAGTACAAGCAGTCCTCGGAGTAAAAACATCTAAATTACTCGGAGTACTCCGAGTATCGAGAGTATTGGACACCGAAATACTGCGAGTACACAAAGTACCTGAAGTAGTTTTCTCGAAAATACTCTAATTATACTCCGAGGTAATGGGAGCATCTGTGCATTTTTTAATGCTATAAACGCCAGTCACATGTTCCCAGGACCTGGGAGGAATGACGGCCGAGTCTTTAAAATGATGCAAAGATGCTTCTAACGTACTTCACACTCCGAGTATACTCCGAGTATCGAGTACATTTCGTACTCCGAATACTCAAGAGTATAAGAGTATTAGCGGCCTGAATACTCGGAGTACTTGGAGTATGAGCAGTACTGAAGCCCCAAATACTCGGAGTACAAGGAGTACCCGCAGTATCGGACCCCGAAATACTCCGAGTAAAGCAGTATCGAGAGTGTGCATACCCGAAATACTCCGAGTACGAGCAGTATCCGGAGTACCGAATCCCGATTTACTCCGAGTACACGAAGTACCTGAAGTAATGTATCTCCAATACTCGGGACTTTAACCAAGATACTCGGACAATCTGTGAAACACTTAACACGAGTTATTCAGTCCTGCGACGTTTTTTGTCTGTATTTAGTCCCTTACGCCACCAAAAGAACACCGATGACACCACAAAAAAAATAGCACCATCCCTCGTGTTGCTTCCATGCGTGACCGGCTGGGCAGAGTATCAAAATCACTTGGCCTATCAATGGAGTGCTGGTATTTTGGCTGTTATCCCTCGCTGATATATATCGACGTTCGAGCTGAAATGGACCTAGCGTTAACTCCTCTGTATTCGTTGTTTGCCACTTTTTGCACCCACACGTGTTCCCCAACACCTGCATACCTCTACGGCGGAAGGGGGGCAAGTCCTGCTGACCGTCGGTGAGAGATTTTGGGACACACGTGGAACAGCACCACGTGCGGTCGATTATTCGATACATGTATATACAAGCCGCCAGTTTACTCCGAGGCATCGTCAGTTGCCAGGCAGTAGTGGTGCCCAGGTAGTGTATAATTGCCCTCGTTTCGTCGGCTTCGTGTCGACGAATCCACTCTACTACTGCTTGCTGCTTGCTGTACGTAGGCTGTGTTGATATATTTTCGAGACACCAGAATCAGCAGTAGAGCCAAGTGCCGACCTATTAATTATAATGTCTATAGATGAGTTCGGCTGGAAAGAAATTCGAAGTATCGCCAGCCGCGGTGACGGTAATGCTTTTGAGCTGCCAGAAGATGCACCCTGTTGCTGATGGCCGCGGACAAAGCATTTATACCGACCACCAGGCCGCAGTAACGCCTGCAATATGCGCAGCGTGAATCACACCCCCCCCCCCCCTCCAAGGCTACACACGGGTGGTTTTTACTGCCGCCCTTCAATACCGTGGAAAACATGCGCATTGCCTCTCGCGGCCATGGCTGCTTTTTTGCCCAATTCCCCGCGCCGAACTCGTCGCTCGTTGAAACGTGAACCGGCACCGTTCAGGTCTCATGCTCCACCGTATGGACACGATGGGCGCCTTACAGGAACGGAAGCCGGCAGGCGGGGAAGGAAGATTTGCGCCTCCGGCCGTAGAGTCTGATATCGCGCGCAGAAAGACAGGGGGGCCTTCTGCCGAAGGCGACGAGAGGGCAGCATCATCCCGGGGTAGATAGGAGGAAAGACGAAAACAACTGGCATATGCGCCTGTTCGCATAGATAGATAGATGGACGTTCGGAGATCTACATGTTTACTGGAGATTATCACGTATTGTATGGGTTTCGAGTTTGGTTCGGGTCAAGGGCTAATAATGGGCAGACATCAGCGTCCGAATTAATCGGGCTTGAGCTTGCGGGTCCGAATTGAAGAGACGAAAATCTCCAATTTCATGGCACTGAAAAAATATAGCGCCCACCCACCACACGCTCAAGCCACTTTTTTTGCGAACAAACCAAATATCTAGCATGTGCAGCCGTGAACATCGCAACCATCTACATGAGGCGAAGCGATATGCCCAGGGGATCATAGCAGTGGTGTGCGCCAGGGGTAGAATTAGTTGGTGAAACGTGCGCAATTGCACCAAATCCCTGAAATATCGGCTTTTGCGCACCACAAAAAGCCGAACATCCTTTTTAGGCCCCCGCACACTTTTTGGCCGCAGGCCCAAAAAATGTGCGGGTCCATTTCGCCGTTGGCGACAAAAATTATTTGGGGGGCGAAAAATGTTTGGGCCTTTTTTCACCGCTTTGTCAGGTCAAACACTGGAACGAACGAAAAATATATTTCGTTCTGGGTGGGATGATAGTGTTGTATAGCAGTTCTATAGCAGCTGTTGTATAGCATATGAAAAAAAAAAAAAAATGAGATGGCGAAGGCGAGTTTGCAGGGTGCTAGTGGAAAATTGCGGTGATAAGGGGGCGAATCAATTGATTTCAACATGATTCCTCAGAGTTGACCTGCGCGCTGACATCTATTGCAGTTATGTGGAGCAGGTTCTGCCTGTGCTTGTCTGTGTGTTATTTGCATGACGAGCGAATGAAACGCACATTTTGAGTACATTTACGCATATACGTCCAAAGTTTTCGCCTCCGGCGGCCCTCCGGGGGGCGCCACGCACACATCCAAATATGCCCGATGTGCACTACGCGCACATGTTGCTGGAGCCCTATTTCTACCCCTGGTGTGCGCTACCATCGCGCTCGCGGAGAAGCCCCTCTCGGTCACAATCTGCTGAGACCCTGATGCGCACTGTCGGGGGCCATTAGGCCTATCATCCACGTCGAATCGCTCGTCTGTCTCTCCATACGCGGAGAGCACGACGGAGGTCAACACACACCTGCCTTGTAGGCCCGGAGATTACCCCCTCCAGGCCTTGTAAGGAGGCGAGGGTCTATGGTCATACGCCTACGGCCATGCATGAATATGACGTACAACCCCCCCCCACACAGTGAAAGGAGTGCGTGGTCAATGGCTATGACTTAGGCAAGCAACAAATGAGTACGCCCCCCCCGGACCACCCCGACAATGCAGCCTCCCAGTTTGTTTCCTTCGAGACTCGCGTGTTTTTGATATCTTCTGTCTGCGATCAAGCTGAGGAGTCGGAAAATAAACTAATCGCGTTTATTACCTCATGCGGAAGGAAGGTGCGCTTCTCCATTCTCTCTATTGGGTCTTCTGAACCATCCCATCGCATAATCACGAATCTGCACGAAGGCTACAGGAATGCGGTCTTCTTGTAGTTGTAAAGCTGGTCGATGATTGACATGCACACAGCTTCATGTCTCGAACGTACGCAAAACAAAGCAAGCCACATGGGTCTTCTTCCCCACCGGCTGTCTCATCCCGATATTTTCATCTTGTGACTTCATAATTTGTAACAACAGTTCTGACCCCGATTCCGACCTCGAGAAAACAAAACGAATGTGTGGTCGGGAGTCGGGAGATGAACCATCGAACGGATAAAACCTCGGGAAGCTGCGGGCTGTGCCATTCGTAAAGTAGAATATATCTCCACGCCGTCAGTGTGACGCAGTCCAGAGCTCGTGTGCTCTCGTAGCCCTCTTACTACTGCAACAATCACCCCACACTGATTTCAAGTAGTTTGTGCATACAAACGTGGGTGCAGCTTGAACGAGAACAGGAGGGTCATCATGTGTAGTTCTTGTGTCAGGTGTTGTACTCTCATTTCGGCTCTTTTTTAGCAAAAAAAATGTTTTGAATACAGCCGGAACAAGAAGGAAGACACGATTCCTACGAACGCTCAACCTTCAGCAGCAATTCGGTGGCGATCGCTCGAATGTTCGCATCCATCGTCCGCGGCAGCTTGCCGAATAGTTTGTCCTCGTACGCGCCAACCAAAAAAGTCTCTTTCGTGGAACAACCAAGAGTGGCAACGGACCTATCCGCTCCAGGGGCACAAGCTAAGAGTTGTCCCACATATATTCAGCTGGCTTGAGAGGGCTGACGGCATGAAATATCCAGAACTTATGTCGATGACATACACAGGCGAGGCCACTCGATTCAGGCCCAAGCTTCGCAGAGTTCGCGAAAAAGCTAGAGCGCTACCGGACATATTGGTGTCGATCGGAAACGAGGCTCTGAAATAACAAAAATTGATAATCGTATTATACTCTGTTTACATTACAAATTATGGGCGTTCCGCTGGCGACAAGCCACGACTACTTAACGGACGCGTTTGGGGCGCGAAACATGCAACACAACACACAGAAAAACGGACAGTTTTCCAAATGTGGTGGACAAAGGAATAACGACGCCTGCGGCCATAAAATATGCTACAACAGTCACCGGGCGATATTACGCGGCACTGTAAATGCAGGCGAACCTCAATGTGTACTGTCAAAAACATACACGCCGTGATTGCCGTCGTACAACCCGTCAACACAGACATGCTAAAAACTGAAGGGGTGGGGGCGGGCATCCAATGGAGCGCAAGCCCGTCGTCCGAAACACACCCACTGCCTGATTTGCCGGCCCGCAACCCCCCCCCCCCCCCCCCCACGAGGCACTATGGCTTTCTGCTACTGTTAAGTAAAACGTAAAACAAAAGACTCTCATTACCTCCCTACTGTAGCTCGTATCGCTTACCTAAGCGCTGCCGGTGCTCAGCGTTCCCTCTATAACAACGACAGCATTTTTTTCTGGTGGCAAATATTACAGTCGTACATAGTGCATCAGAACAAACCACCGGAGAAAAAACCACGCCTGCATGACATGTGCACGCTTCGCAAAACGTTTGCCCCGGCCACGAACACCGCAAAACGGGCTAAAACCAACCACACCATACTCGGTACCTCATTTCAATGAGTATGCGTGGAGGCAGGTTCATCCCTAGAAACCCTCGTCGCTGTCCGACAACAGATCGATCACCTCCGAGGAGGCACCCCCGAGACCAGCACTTCCGTTGCCAATCGGGATAGGAGCATTTGGTCTGCTCTTCTTTTCCTGCGGCGCGGCGGCAGGCTGAGTAACCTTTTGGGGAGGAAGAGGCTGCAGGCCCGAGCGCCTTCGCCACTCGCTCTCGTCACCGTACTCGCACATCCGGCGCTCGATCATCCACTCGATCATGTCCTGTACGAGCCTCACCGCCTGCGATTGGTACTTCTTCGAAGCACCCGCGTCTGGGTCTTTTCGCCCCCTCTTATTGCTGTACAGGGTGGGCGGGGGGGCACGGGAAGGAAATGAGACAGGGTTACGAAGACCGCAACGAGAGGAGGAGAACGCACACAGGATTGAACGCTGTATGGGCGTATGAGGAGAAATGCACACACAGCAGCAGCAGCTACTTCAACACTTGAACAGCTAGATAATTGCCAATAGGCGCGAATTCGTGCCAGATGCCATGACTAGCAAACAGGCCCGCCTCCTCCCTCCTGGGCGTACAACAAAACGGTCTATGCCGTACTCAACAACGCTTTCAGTGGCGAAAAAATCCCACCGCGGTCCCGTGAGTGCACCTGGTCTTCAGGATGGTAGTTCTCCGCTTATGTGAGATCTTGGTGTTGCAGACGGGACACTTGTTGGTGCACCCTTCGCTGTTCAAAACGCCGTAGATGCACTTGTGGCAAAACAGGTGCTTGCCCTCGCAATCCAGCTCCGTAGGTTCGACGTACAGGTCCTATATACACGCAGAGGGGTATGATGATGATGATGATCAGAAAACGGGGAAAAAATGAACGCGGGGGGATCGATAGTGGCCGTCGAACAAAAAACAAGGTGTGCGGCCGATTTCTTATTTTGTCTCGCGGTTTCATGATTTCGGTACCGTGGCGCAGGTACTGCGTGTATACTGGGGTACACTATTAAATAGTGTGGGACGGATTGATCGCCACGAGCAAACTTTTCAGGTGCTGCCCAACCGCAGGTCAGGCACACGGCTTGGCGAGATGCTGCAAGATTGGTGGCGCCGCATCGCTTGGCACGTGGCTATTCTAAAGAATACACTCACGAAGCACATTGGGCAATTCAACCGTGTTGCCATCTCTTGGTGTTTGTCGCGCAGGCCCACCGACGAGTTGCACGTATCATGATTGTTGCTGTTACGGGCCGAGGCCGACGTGGCATACAGCTCTAGCCTGTAGGGGAACGACTGATACGAAAGGCAAAAAGGGGGGCACAACAACATAATGGGCGGGGTTGGTCACGATTAGTCAACTCCTCTACAAAAACTCGTCCTCGGAACCGGCCTATCGCAAACTGGAGGGTGAACTAAACATACCGTGGGCAGCGCAGGAATAGCAGGTAATGATTTTGTACGTAGGGTGAACGACAGCGCGGGTGGGTATCGTAAATTCAGACGACCCTAGTAAAAAGCAAACGTACCGCCAACACCGCACACTACTACAGGAAGTAGCGCTCTGCACCTGAGCCGTCACCCGGCAGAAGCATGCAGTGAGTGGACTATCGATACAACAAGAGTCAGTAGATTAGTGAATGTCAGAAGGTTGGGTATCGTACTACTGGCTTAAGGGCAAAATCGTGATACGGGGGACCATAGAAAAAATAGGACCTACGGTACACACAAAAACCGATATGTTTACCTCTATCTACTGGTTTAAGGGCAACATCGTATTACGGGGTGGGCTAATGTAGTAAATAGGACCTACAGTAGTACACACAAAAAACCTGTATGTTTTAACTATTTTTACTGACAATATTTGGTTCTATTCACGATGGTCTCCGTAATAGTGTACAAGCGACACGATCCGCTGTTTAGGCTCTCACCTCCGACGGGTTTTCTAGCAGTTCCAAGCGAGCTCCGACAGGACACTCCACCCACTCCTTGTTCACCGGACTGGCGTCGATCTTGACCTCGCTGAGGTGCTTGGCGCAGTACCGAACTTTGCAGGTGTTTTCCTCTGTAATACAGAGTTAGGCAAAACGGCGCAGAAAAAACGGAACCAAATATTACGCAAAAATAGGCAGGAATATGCTGGGGTGCCAGCTTCACATCGATGAAAACGGCTCATGTTATATACCAGGTATACGTCTTCTGTGGGGACGCGAGAAAGAGAAACTACGGAAGGCCAAGTTGTACACCAGTCCCTTGTAGAAGCGGACGGCTACGGCCCAGCGAGTCCAGCGAGATGGAGAGGCGCTATGTACGTACAAGTTTGTGATCTAAGTCAGTGCAAGCTGCCGATGCATCTCGTCTGTCACCACGCCAAATTTATCTCGGTGAGAACCGACAACTGGCTGGGGGTATTCGTTCACCAATTATACGTTACGAAGACAGTTACGTATGTATGTATGATACATCTTGACACCCTCACTACCAGCGTCCGTAGATGAACGCTTTGATCTTCGTATTAGCACTGCATCCACCATGAACAGTCTGCACGAGACAATTTCGAATGGGTCGGTAACCACTGACCCGACACGGAACGATAAGCTGACTCGAGGCAACGCGAAGCTTTTCAGGACGGCAAAGTCACAACGCGCCGTCAGCAGAGAGGCGGAGAGCAGTACAAAAAGACGATGCTCGTGTGTCGAGGCTACACTTGAAAAATTCGGCTTCCTCATTGCCCACTAACCTACGATGAGCTCGATGTGCTTCCGAGACACGAACTGGCTCCGGATTCCAGTTTCCGAGCTCCTCCCCATGGTTCTCGACCCTGGGGGAAGTTGCACTTCCCTGCGATTTGTATGTTTCGAGCGATCAACACGAAGACGAGGCAAAAATAAGACATGTAACAGCAGTACCTCCTGGAGGGACATATGGAAGCTAACTGCAGCAGTAGTATCGTTGAGGGAGTGGCTCTTTGGTTTTACAGTAACTCGTAGGCTCTGAAGCCTTGTACGTAGTAAGTTGTACCAGGTAACTGCTCGTGTCGTACGGAACACAGGTACCTGGTAACTCGCATGAAATACTACCGGTACCTGGTACCTGTTACGCGGAATACATACGGGACACCTATATATTAATAACAAGAAACAGGAAAGCTGGCCCAGGCTGAATTTCTTGTTTGAGAGGGGGTGCTTTCTACACTAATTTCAAGATGCCGACTATCGAATTTCTTATTTTCCTCTAAACACCGCCCTGGCTTTCTTATTAGCCTGTTTTTTCATTACATTAGGTGTCCTGTACTGCGCACCTCGTACGTTTTGATACTGGTACCTGATAGGGCGACATGGACGCTGACTACGGCATGTCGTTGAGGGAGCCCGGCAGCCTTGTCTGTGAAGTTGAAACTACGAGTACTCGTATCATAAGGAGCTTGTATATTTTATCGTAGCTTTCTCCGCGTAGCAAGGAGAATCGAGGCGTGGCCACACCTTGACAGTAGTGGATACTGTACTTACATATTTACAGGGGTTTTCGTTCGCCGTGCCTCTAAAGCCGACCCATCCGACCCGAACCCTAACCCTATGACCCTATGGCAGTGACCAGTGCTTGGATACTGTGGTTGCTTCGGCGGGCTCGGGATGCTGTGGCTTGGAAAGACTATTAATACGTAGGCTGATGAGCCGCTTGCATTTACCCCTTAGCCAACCAGAGTGCGTAGTCTAAATAGATTTAACTCATCACGTGACTATTAATACGTGACTACCGGTATGTACTACAAAAGCTACAAATACTGGAAGAATCAGTAACTTTAACTTTGCACAAGTCATGCATGTTGGGGGAAAACATCACGACCGATTACCGATTATATGGGACCGATTACAGCAGTAGGCGTACATACCGACCGTGTGGGATACTCGTACAGTAAGTCTATATCATACCTGGTACCTGGTACTAGAGTTTCACCCCGTCTGACTGGGACCCGGGTACCCGGTGGCGGGTACCCGGAATCGTCGGACCCGGAATGGACCCGGGTCCGTTCACGGACCCGCGGGTATTTGGAACCCGGGTACCCGGGTACCCGGGTACCCGATATTTGTACTATACGGAGCCCCTACAGGGCAGGAGCGGAGAGCAGAGAGCAGAGCGATACGTTTCAGCAGTTAGTTGCTTGTCTTTTGATGCAAGACGAAACACTTGATCAATGTCTAGCGGGTAGCCGCTCTCATTTACCATTTATGTTTTGGTTTGTTCTTGGACTTTCTCCCGGTATTCAGAAGTGCAAACGTCGATGTTGCTGTTCGCAGAGAGACCAATGTATGTCATTGTGGAAATGAGACCAAACGCCATGGTTTTCCAGCGGAGTTGTTGGGATGTTACAGCGAGATCTGTTTTGTTCATGTGCTACGAAGTCTTTTTGGTTGCAGCAGTGTGAGCGAAGGTTTCTCAGCATTTCTTACTTCGCAGGGTGTTTGTCGCATGTTTTGTTTGATGCAAGCAAATATCTTCGAAGGATTTTCCTGATGACTTGGCGTCGTGGCGAGAGAAAAAAGGGAAGAAGGAAAGGTTTATGATGATTGCTTTTATTTCGTCTCCCCGAATCCGGAAAATAAATAATTATCCCCCCTGCACGAGTTTTTACAGAAGTAGTCTACAGTAGTGGTTGAACCCCCGTCACCCCCCCCCCTGTTAATTCACATGTACAATTCGAGCGCGAAACCAATACCTGGGCTCTACAGCAGTACTACGGCGGTACCGAGGGCACTGTGAGCAGCGGCTGCAACAGCAGTATAGAGCACCAGCAGTAGTAGTAGAGCAGTCAACCCAGCATCGAAGAGGTGATTTCAACACCCCACACAAGAAACTCCCCACGCCTTTCCTCGGTGCCGAAGAGAATACCCCTACTCTGCCATGGTTTATCGAGAGAGACGAAATTGAAGTCATGCCCTCCCACCTCCCACAATATGCCTTACCATGCCGCCTGAGATGTTCAGGCCGCTCAAAACGCTAAAAGGGTGGAGCAAATATGTATATATAACCCGGGTACCCGGGTACCCGTCTCAGCCGGGGGGCCGGGTACCCGGGTCCGGGTCCGGGTCCATCCCCCCCCAGCCGGGTCGGGTGCCCGGGTCCAAATTTTGAGGCCGGGGTGCAACTCTACCTGGTACCTGGTACCAGTACAGTCTAGTCTACCGTCAGCATCATAGACACACACCCGCCGACACACACATATACAGCAGCAGTTAGAGGTCGTTCGCACGCAGTTGTGAACACTACCCTGGCTGTGTTCGCGTGCTACTGGTGCTGATGTTTATGTTAGCTGCCGTAGAGTACCGGTAGGCAAACGAGGCACGCCAGAAACAAATGTTGTCAGTTGTATAATACATGAAGACTCTGAAGCCGTGCGAGCAAGCATTGAGGCAGTGGGCGGAGACGGAAAATTGAAAATTGAAAAAACGCGAGTACATATTGGGTAGACTACACCGCGACTACACCAGTATGGTTTTGAACTTGATTACTCGTCGGAATTCCAGAGGACGGCATGACCCAACACTCACTTGTAGCCGACCGCAAGCGGCTTCAGGACGAAGACGGGCGTGGTCATTGCTTGTTGTGTTGGCGACGGAGCGAGGGGGGTCCGGCTCTGGCACGCGCACGACACAGGAGCTGATTCTCCCGCTCAGTGCTTGTACAGTAGCACGCTCGACCGCGTCTGCCCTGAGGATTCCCGCGGGACCAGTATGCAAACTTTGGCTACCGGGACTCCTGAATAAGTCTGGAGGTGACTACGAGCTACAAGTGGCAGGTCAGCGAGGCAAAGTTACCAACGGGCCGGCAAGCTCCTACGCCTTTTTCCTTTTTAGTTTGGCCTGTGGGCTCGGGAGTTTTTCTCTGAACAAGAATGCTAAAAAAGTTGGATGGAAACCCAGCAACGGATTTCTTCGAAAAAGAAAAAGAAAAAGTGCCACAAAGTGCCCCATTTTTAGGAACAAATTACTTGGAATTAGTGTTGGATCATTTTTACCGTGCGATCTTGTTGTGGTGCAAGGGTTTGTTTACTTCATTTCACAACTAGATGCTGTTATAAGGTTTACCCTGGGCTGGGTAATCGATCGATCTTTTACCCCTATAGCTCAGCAGGTAATACCCTCACATTTGACGTCGTCGAGGACACGGGTTCGAATCTCACTTCGAACGTTTCTTTCATAGAAACGCTTGCGCGTGCGTTCCCAAAAAACACGTCTGTCTCCCTGGCTCCCCAGCCAGGTATTGAAACGGAGCGGGTAGGTCAACGTACGGCCGTATACGGTACCGACGTCCCAAATATCCCGCCGTTCAGAGGGGGGGAGAGTGTTATAAGGATTACCACCCTGGGCTGGGTAATCGATCGATCTTTTACCCCTATAGCTCAGCAGGTAATACCCTCACACAACACTGCTGCTGCTGTATACGTACTGCGTCCATCTACCAATGATTTTAGGGACAAATGACGTTACGTACAGCAGTGTACGTAGTGTGCATCACTTCAAGTTTTGGTGCAAGTATACTCACTCGTAGTATGTACGAATTGGCCGAACGTATACGCAGGTAGGTGTATAATATACGGCAGTACGTATGAATTAAAAAAAAAACGGCACCATTCCATTACGCGAACACGGGCGTTTAAATCCATCCTGCGGGGCCCCCCTCCGGTTGAAGTTGATCCTTGACCCTGCAAGCTCAGAGCACCGTTTGTTTTCGCTGCCCCCCATCCACGGATGTCCATTATTAGACAATGTCGTGGCAGAGTGTGTCCGTGGTTGATGCCGCCGCGGCACGCCGCGACATGCCGCGGAACCGTGCCGCGGGATGCCGCGGCACGTGCCACGGTTCTGCCCACGGATAATAAATACCGTGGTACTTGCCATGGCATGCCACGGCAAGCCCCGTGGCAATGTCCACGACAAGACCCGCGGTAAGACCCACGGCCAGCAGACCCGCGGCAAGGCCCGCGGCAAGGCCCGCGGCAAGTAAGTCTCGCGGCAAGTGTCGCGACACTTATCGCGCGCAAGTAAGTGTCGCGGCAAGTGTCGCGGCAGTTTTCGCGGCATGAACCGCGGCAACCACCGCGGCAACCACCATGGCAAGTGCCGTGTCAAGTGTCGCGACAATTGTTGCGGCGAGTTTCGCGGCAAGTGTCACGGCGAGTGTCGCGGCAAGTTTCGCGGCACAGTATTACCCGCAAAATTGTCGCGGCAAGTGCCGCAGCAAGTTTCGCGGCAAGTATCGCGGCAAGTGACGCGACAAGACTCGGGGCAAGTGTCGCTACAAGTGTGCAGCAAGTGTCGTGGCAAGTGACGCGGCTAGCTAGTGTCGCGGCAAGTAAGTGTCAACCGCGTCAAGAACCGCGACGAAACCACCAGTGGCAAGTAACGCGGCTAGCTAGTGTCGCGGCGGCAAGTGTCAACCGCGGCAACATCCGTGGCGAGTGTCGCAACAAGTGTCGCGGACAGTGTCACGGCCGTGGCAAGTGTCGCGGCAAGAGTCGCGGCAAGAACCGTACGTGGCAAGACCCGCGGCAAGTGCCGCGGCGAGTGTCGCTGCGAGTGTCGCTGCGAGTGTCGCGGCAATATACCCGCGGCAAGCACGACCGCAAGTGTCGCGGCAAGTGCCGTGACCTCTAGTAGTGGTCACCTGCTGATAAGGAATCTTCCTAAGGTAGCCATTTGCACACTTTGGTTGGCTACGAGTAAGGGATATATGATAAACGACTCTGTCAACCTACTCTGGAATCATTCCAAACCACAGCATCCCGAGCGGGCCGAATCAACCTACATTATTTCCAACCACAGCATAAAAAGCTGGCCGAATCAACCTATTATTAGAGTTTCATCAAGCACAGCATGCTAACACTGATCACACCGTGTAGGGTTCGGGTTAGGGGTTCGGGTCTTTTAGGGTCGGCTTTAGACGCCAAGCACAAAAACCTTCTTAAATATTCACTATCAAGAAGGGGTGATGAATTTGTAATATATATGGATTAGATTAGCTCGCCAAGCTGATTTAGACTATATTTATTTATATTTACCGTCCCCGTCACAGCATAGAAAATGGTCGATATTATGCGAGAAAGTCCACTGTCTTGGCTTGATAGTATATATATATATATATTGTCGCGGGCCTTGCCGCTACACTCGCCGCGACACTTGTCACGATGATCACCGCGACACTTACCGCGGTGATTGACGCGATGATTTCCACGACACTCGCCGCGACACTTGCCGCGACATTTTCCGCGATATTTTCCGCGACACTTGCCGCGACATTTGCCGCGGGCTTTGCCGAGGTTTTTGCCGCGATGGACACTCGCCGCGACATTTTCCGTGAGCTTTGTCGCGGTGGACACTTGCCGCGACACTAGCTAACTGCGTCACTTGCCGTGTGGGTCTTGTCGCGGGCCCTGCCGCAGATCTTGCCGCGACACTTGACGTGGTGTGTTTGCCGCTCTGTACGGCTGAGGGACCGCCAGGCGCTGCCCTCCTCAAGATACGCGTGCGCACACGGCACTCACAGCGATTATCGGGGGTGGCCCTCCCATCACTACGAACGCCGGCTGTCTCCAATTTTTTTTACACGGAGCAAGGCGATCTACGAAGAAGGCGTATGTTTAGCTCTGTACTGTCTTTTTTCCGAATAATTTTCTCGGAAAAATCTACGATTTTTCTTGGAAATTATTCCGACTAATACTTTTCACAGAATAATCGGAGATTTCGTCTTTTACATAGTTGCGGAAGAAGATTTTGCAAAAAGGTTTCCACAAATAGCACACGATAGCTTCCTTGCAGACTTGGAAGTCGTTATACGCTCTACATTTACACTATTAATACAACACCCATATTAAAATATTTATGAACACTTTCGTTTGGATTTACATACTCGTACTCGTACATCTGCTGTGCTGTTGTTGTGTACGAGCGCTAACCTACACTACTTCTTGCGTTTTATGATAAGGACTTTGCTTTGTTTGAAGTCTTGCGACTGTGGTACGAAAGGTAGAGTTCGTTATCGGTTTATGCTTTGGGGAGAACGAAGAAGGCAGAAAGCTGACATTTTTGTTTTTTCTGCGTGACCTGGCGTGATCTTACTTTCAACTTCCAACATCTACATGAATAAATACAAATAAAATCAGCATGATTTCTCGTCTGTTCGAGGGGCAGAGGGTATAACTTATTACTCGTACATTTACAGTAAATAATAGGGAACCCACTGACCAGGTACACAAAACGTATGATGCGGGCGCCGACGGGGGGGGGGGAGGCTGTGTCCTCCATGTCCACCTGTCTGTATGTCATGTGCATACTGCAATCTATTATTATTATTAGCTATGCCATCCGACAATGTGCAGCATGAGCTTCAGCATTGGTCCCGCATAACATTCCCGAAAGCAGATCAAACTCTGGACCAGCACTTATTGATAGTTCAGCGAAAGCGCATTCCTATTGTTCGCCTTCCGACAATAATGTGCATGGCATAATATCCGTTCAGAATGAAAAAGCTAACACAATTTGTCGAATGCCACCAATCTCATTCAATCACTATTTATTATTGTTACAGCTATCGACGCCACAAGCAGGGAATACAATAGGCCGGAAGCACGTGTTGCAACACGCGCCCACACCGGAGCCTCCACGGAGGGTCCCGGAGCTCCCCGCGTAGGGGCCGCTGAATGCTCTGAAAGTTTCGATCTACGCGCAAATATCCTCCCGACAACGACTCCAATGCATTTTGTTTTGCCGGTTTTCTTGAAAAAAAAAACTCAAAATTTGTTTTTTGCTGCCTTTCCTGGAAATATATATACTGAAGTACGAAGTATATATGTTAGCCTGCGGCGCAGAAACAGACCCATTTTTTGTCGCCTGCGGATGCCATCGGCCAAAGTTGTCGCACAGTCCAAAAAACGTGTTGCGCAAGTATGCACAACACGGCGTGCGCAGCACGGCACGTGTTGCGCAAATCGCGATTTCTCAGATTTACGTGCGCCACAGCGCAACAGCTGCAACATCCTACTCGTAGCTGTGCCAAGTGATAATGCGTGCCGGGGTGCTGTAGTTCTCTGCTTTTGTTGGGAATAATTAACGACCTTGAACTCGAACCAACTCGAAGAAACTTCTTCACGACATCGAAACGAAAGAGAGCCACAGTAGCGTCATGATGGGCCTGTTAATATTGAAAACGCGCAGGGGTAGCATGATGTCCATCCATCCATGACGGTTTCGAAATCCAAACAAACTATTCGTACACTGTACTGCATAGAACAATTCGGTGAAGAGACTGCCTCTTTTTCTGTGATCCCAGGTTGCTGCAAAAACTGGCAGTAAGGCTGGACAAATAACAGAAGCAACATGAAAAGGTCTTGGCGAGTCGGTGGGTCCAAGATGCACAAAAACACGTTATTACCGTTGTCTCCGCCCAATAGCAATACACTACGAGTACAGGCCCGGCCTGTTTTGCCTGTGTACACCTTCATCTGTCTCCAGCACAGACCGGAAACATGGCAAAACAAATACAACTCATCATATACGTGACAGACGTACGCTTACACGTAAAAGACTTGCTCACGCAAGTGCCACCCATTTCGTGATACACAACGGGTCTCTTAGCACTGCCCACTCCACTCCACACGCAGACACCACACGCAGACACCACATGCAGACATGGGTAGCATTGCCTTGACCGAACACTACCTTGGCACACTCAACACTGCCAAATCAATCAAGACTATACTCTTGAGAATGGATCACAATCTACTGAATGTGCCGCCCGACAAATCTCCATACATATATATATAGATGGGGCAGCCTCTACGAAGCTTTATTACGGGGGACCATAGTAAATAGGACCAAATATTGTTCGTAAAAACAGGTACATGTATTTGTTTTGGTGTGTACCGTAGGTCCTGTTTACTATGGTCCCCCGTCATAGTGTCTTCCCAGATTCCCAGAACGTCATGGGAGTCATCGACTCTGCTGCCCGGTGCTATACCCCACGTCAACTGGGTTGTACATCCAGTTGTCCTCGTTGATGTCGTCCACCAGCCTTCGCAGGCTTGTGTTGATATCCGTCACCAGAACCTGCTCGCCACAGCCGCAACACAAGGGACCAATCGACCGGAGCGCCATGGAAACAGAATGCAGAGGGTGAGCGTCAAGCGGGACCACCTCGAGGGACATCCGAAAACAACGGCACGTTCATGTCGGCATCGTCACTGATCACTGCGACAGGCTGGTCAAACCTTAGGCTCGATATTAAGGGGGCAGTACCTGCAACGAAAACTTGGGCCAAGATTTTCGTGGTGGGTTTCGTGCAAATCACGTGATAAGTCCACCCCAATGCGACATACCAGGTCAGTCATGATTTATCGAACCCTTCTAATCCGACTTACCTGACACGTGGTATACCTCATACATCTTGACTCGTAGAGAAGAATGGAAGGAGAGAGAGAGAGAGACGGAGAGAGGGGGGAACTAGGGACAGCTACGAGTGCATACCGCCCCCTTTCCTAACGTCACGGTTACGGTTATTAATGGTGGTCACGGATAGAGAAACCTCCGGGATTTTTTTTGTCATTTTGCACATCACCAGGTACGATACTATTTGTGCAGTCAGGAGGGGGGGACGGTGAAAAGGGCGTGGTATCATATGCCAGGTATCATGCATAGGCATACACTGTGAACTGTGAAAACACGAAAAAAACAAATTGCCTGACAGGGTTAGTGATCAATACCTGATACCCAACACTCGAGCGAATGGCAAGACGGTCCTACGCGCGACGTGTGATGGAGAGGCAGAGCGCTCATTCGTCATGCGGCATGCATACATACATACCTGGTAGACCCCATCTACTGGCCGGCTAGCTTTCTGCGTCAAGGGGTATATAGGGGGGTAGGGTGACTGGCAGTCTGTGGCGGCCTTCATTGGCATCCTAAACGACACGAGATCAACACACCCATTAGGTTGCTTCAAGGCTAGGGAATGGATATGTGTAAGGCAAAATCGTATCATATCATGGGTACAACAACGGCAATCTTGGATTTCCGCGCACGATTCCGTACGCGGGTTTCGCCTCGGACTCTTACTCAAACCCTAGCAGACTCTTCTGCCAAAATAGACGCGTACGTAGTTCATGGCGGCCTGCACTAGCGTCCTAAACTTGACGAAAATAACACACCCAAGAGACAACGGATATCGGCCGAAAGTGTTCCATGTTTCTGGGGAAATTACTTGGTCTGCTAGAACATGTGCATGTCGGCTTTGGACCCCAGATTACGTTTTTGTGAGGGATCATCACCATGACCATTGAGCTACGTAGCAAGTCAGGTTAACATCGACCCTTAAGTCATGGCTCACTTTCACGCTGATGCGAAATCGGGGTATATAGTGGTCATCGGGGGTTGCATATAACTACTCTGACGACCAGGGCGAGAGAGTGTGCGGACGGGGCGAGGAACCAATTTGGGACATATTTTCATGTTGAGGGGAATTATAAAAGTGCCACAAGGGGCACTTTAGTTAACGATGCCCCCGGGGACAGCTTACCTCAATGCCCCCCCGGAATTGGGGGTGCATTGCCTAAAGTGCCCCGAAAATAAGAAACATGATACTACGCACCATGACACCGTAGGCTACTAGACCACCGTTGTATACGGAATCTACTGCCGCAGCGGGTGCAGTAGCCCCACCGGCCATGACTCCTCGCCTTATATACAGACGCGCTCGTTATTCTCAATAATCAGTATCTCCCTAAGAATACTTTGCACGCACCGCGGCATGTAGATACCGCAGACAACCAACTCACAGAAAGGTCTACAGTAGTATCCTACGGTCGCCGTCATCATGCGTGATGGCTCGGTGGTGGGGTGAATCATATTTTATTGTTCGGAGGCATCTTGGCTTTGTGCCCCCAAAAAATGCTTGGAGAGATCACGATTAATGAGAACACAACACGTCTGTGTATTGGCCGAGGAGCGACGACCGGCGGAGATACTGCACCCACGGCGGCAGTAATTACCGTAGATAACCCTAAGACAGGTCTATTCGTAGTATCCTACGGCCGCCGTCATCGTACACGGCATCTTGCATCATATTTTGGGGGGCAATTTAGTCGAATGCACCCTCAATTCCGGGGGCGCATTGAACTAAAATGCCCCAGGCGGCATCGTTGACTACTCGTAAATCGTAAAGCGCCCCTGGGGGCACCTTTATCACCTCCCTTCCACGTTTGTTGTATCAATAGTTTTAGCTGCATACAACAGTAGCAGGTACGACAAAGGCAGAGAGAGTGCGTACAAGAATACGACGGTGAATCCTTTCCCCACCCACGACTGAAAACTACTCCGTGAATGCAGGGTTATATAGTATCAGTGCGCAGAATGATCATGGGATACCCTTGTTACATTGTCCTGCTGACCCGGGTAGTATCCAGGGGAGTCACTGAACTATATCCTTAAAGGAATAAACACATAACACGCGCGAACGGCTTATTGTAAAAATCGAGTAGGAACCACCAGGGTACCTAATATATCACGAATGCCAAACGATCAATACAAATAACACATATTAATAGAACAAACATTCTACGCAGCTCGCAAAGTTGAGTATCTACTATTCAATCGGTTGAACTCACAGCTGACGTATTTATAATAATTTTATTTAATGGAGATGGAGTGTGTCTCGCCTTTTTGGCATCCTCTGCAAGGCGCTTCTCGGCCGTCAGTTTCTCCCCTACCAGCGTCCAATGATCCACACCATGTGCTTCCACCTCTCCTTTGCCACCTGCACGAGGTATCCATCAGGCAGGGCACCGCGGCACGACATGAAGAGGTTTGATGGGCTTTGTCCGGGGGCATGAACAGCTGTGCACCACCTACAAGTAAGTGTAGGTTGTCATACCCATGAAATGTTTATTTCGACACGGCTACGTACTACATACGCTTCTCTTGCGCTTATGCTGGCCTAGGGTCTGTTGCTGCTGGTACTGCGGTGTGCCGACTGAATTGCCGTACTCGTATGTACTGATGTGTACAAGTGGCCGGGAGTACGAGTATGATACAGCAGTCGCAGTAGTAACAAGGAGACGCCGGCGGTTGTTCCAGGCCGGCAGGATTCAAACGGGAAAGCACTCAGTAATTGTACGAGTACAGCTGCTGTATTGTAATACGCTGTGGCTGTGCGCACCAGTTTTGTTTCACCTTCAGATCCCGCACTCTGCCTTCTTGAAGTTCCCGCGGCTGAACCCGGTGGAAGCGCTGATGACGGGGTACTCATATTCATATTATTCTTAGTTGGCGTGCAGCAGCAGCAGCCAGCAACGGAACACACAGCGGCAGCAGAGGTGGACTCACACATTTTTTCGTTGTGGAAGGGTGTTTACATCCCCTCGTCAGCATGCCTCATTTTTGTGTGGAACACCCATTTTCTAGAGGGCACGGCACACGAAAACATGACAACATTGGAAGGTATCCCACGGCCCGTAATAAAATGGCGGAGGAGGATATCAAGGGGCTGAAATCGGAAGCCAGCTCCTTGTTTCGTGGTGGGGACTATCTGAGCGCTGCAACTACGTTTCAGCGAGCTTTAGATACGATCGGTCAGGTAAAATACATCACAAAAAATATGGCAAAAACCGAAACAGCATATCTTTTGTACCTCTGGTGTATCTTTTGTATCCTGCTTGCTGTATCCAAAAAAAAAATCTACGAGACATGGATGGATCCGGGTGTGAGTGGGCCGGGTGCAGCACTTCTCGTCCGTTCTGTGTCGTTCTCGGCAAACGTAAGTGACGCTTACTACAGTAGAGTACACAGCCTTGCGTAGTACGGCGGTGTGACGGCGTGGCAAATTAGATGTATGCGGTGAACTTCAAGTTTGATGTACCCAGTAGAAATTGAAAAGATCCCTGTTGTTGCGGTTGAATTCCGCATACAGGCCCCCGCGAGCTTTCTGAATGAAGCAGTGACACTTTCTATGCCAGGATCTGATACGAAGTGTTTCTTGTGCGTGATCCGGAAATAAGTCCTCGGTTACTGTACACATCATAGTTGACTTTATATCGACGGCTGATGTTAAGCTTCTATTCTCGATACTACTTGTTTACGTATACGCAAGGCTGTACCAGGTACGTAATAAGCTCTTGCAGTAAGATAACACCCCGACCGTTGTTTCACCTTTCTTTACATAACAGGTGTCGAGCACAAACGCCGTTGAAGCCGCGAAGTATGCCGACCTGGAATTAGCCTGCCTCTGCAACCTCTCCCTTGCTTGGATCAAGTTGGGCTCGATGGTGAAGGCAGAAGAAGCCTGCTGTCGAGCACTGCTGAGGTGGCCTTCAAACTCGAAGGCACTCTTTCGACGAGGCCAGGCCCGGCTTGCCCTAGGAAGACCTCTTGAAGCCGTTGCCGACTTCCGAGAGGTTTCTGTCCAAGAGCCTGCCAACACCGAAGCTACTAAGATGCTACACCGTGCACGAGAAGATGTTCGTTGTACTATGTCCCCGGAAGTCGACTTGGACGCCCAACAGGGGCGAGGTGTTCACGGCGGTGGGCTCACATCTTCACCGTTCCTAGCTGAGACAAGTGTGGGAGGGGACGGTTCCACAGAAGACAAAAACCACGTCGAAAGCAACAACACGGCGATTGCCCACGAGGCGACAACGGACCTTGCGAGCAGCGGCTGCGAAAACAGCGAGAGACTCTCAACGAGTTATTTACCACACCATGTTGAATCCAGTTCCCCCAATTCGGGTAGAGTGCTCAATGCGTCGGAAGAGGCAAACAAACACAGCCGACCAGAGGATGGAATTTCCACTGACACGCATGGGGTGTCAAGTTTTATGGTCTCCGACTGGCTGAACTCAGCAGCGCGGGAAGAAGCAGAACGGAAGGTCATGGACAAACGCAAACCCCTTTTCACCGGCGACGCAAAGCAAGATGTTCCGATAATTATGGAAAGCTTCGATGGAAACAATGCTGCGATCGACGCAAAAAACGGCGGTGGCGATGCGAGCGTGTCAAGGCTTGTATCCCAGCTGAAAACGCGTAAAGCATCACAACAGCAGCAGCAGCAAGAATCACCACGTACAACTCGCACACCAAAAGAAGAGGCTGAATGGTCACGCTTAAAAGCGGAGGAAATGGACAACGTGCAGATCTGCCGACAACGGTATGAAGAGTCGCAGGCTGGAATGTCAGCAAAAGCTGCCAGCGGGCGGGTCTTCGATTCGCCGGAAAACCCCTGTGCAAAGAAGGGAGGTCAAGAGTCCAGAGGAGAAGCGGCGGGCGGGAATCGCACGGCGATGCAGACCTCTCAGTGGGCAGCGTTGGAAGAGGAAGAAAATAAAGTTCGGGACGCCTTTCGTGCCAAGCTGTGCATCAGGAACAAGAAAAACACCAAGAAGAAGAAAAAGAAGAATGCTGTCTCGCGGATGCGTGCCGACGTTCCGCCATAGAGGCGACACCGCACCAAAAGGAACGGAAAACGAATATATTGGCTGAAATCATAAGACAGGACAGAGTTGATAGCCGAGACCCCGTCGCTGCTTCGAAGGGCTTCGCGACCGGGTTGCTCGAGGCCACAGCTCGTACTCCGGTATGTTCGAAAATAAAAGGGCAACGCCACGTCCGACCCGCGTCCATGGATTATAAGTGGTTGCGCGTTTTGCGGAAGTCTTGCTATAATAATAATTTTATTTTTTTTAAACGTGTTTGAACCCTCCCTCCACACCAGCCGCGGTGGCTCTTTTGAGCTCGTGCCGCCGCGGCATCGATTAAAATGTTGGTCGGTGGTGTCTCCTCCGCATCAGCTCAGTTGGCAGTCGATTTGTAACCATGCTCTCAAATTGCTGGTAGCCGATCTGCAAACGGCGGGGGTAAGGGCAGACAAAGGGGATAGATAGCGAGCAAAGTCACAACTACAGTAGTGTATTAGTAGTGAAGTCATCCACGGTAAAACAAAAAAACTATGGACAGAAAGTGACGTCACCTTGAACGACGTCACGCGTGACCCGAAAGGATTTCCACCAATCAGAACATCCCTCGGTAAAACAAAATAGCAATCATACCAGGTCGGGCACGAGGTGCCATGCTTCGCAGAACGAAACGCACGTCCGCCGCGCAAACCATGGTCTCGATGCGCGGCATTGGCATTTAATGGCACCCCGTGAGAGGGTCAACGATTGTACAACGAACGACGGGGGAAATGTTCAGGATGCTCGACATCGTTCATCCGGTGGATTTCTCACCCGTCCGCTGCCGTCCCAATCCGCCTCGGCGAACATTTCTGCCACCTTGGCGGGAGGCATGTCGCTCTCGCAAAAAGTCTCTGATACCACCTGCGCATACATTGGTGAACAAAGAACGGAGAGCCACAACAATGAAAGGCCAGCTCGCGGTGCACTGAGCCATCATGCCCGAGTCCGAAAATGCGTTGTTCCGAGTGAAGCGCCGAGGGCAACGTACGATCGCGCTGGTGTCCACGTTATCCCTAGATGTATGACAGTTTGAATCACATCGCGCTGTGCGGCGATAAAGCTCATACCTCAAATACGGCGGGTTAAAGTAGCTGGGTTGAAATGCCGCCATATCGCTTGCGTTCGCTGAATTACAAAGGCTCCAATTGTTCATTACCCGGTAACAGCTCTGTGGCAAGAGTATACCTGCCGAAGATCGTCCCTGGTAATGAAGCCACGACAACTTCTGTCGAATGCCTTGAACATCTGGCGTATTTCTTCGGCTGGATCAATCAGGGCTAGACGACGGCCCACGAAACCGATGAACAAATCCTTTGACATTCCTGTATTGGCACACAGTGAGCAGATCGTGCACGAGTTGATGTTGGTTGGCCTTGGTTAAAGAGCCAACAAATCTCGAACGTGCCGCACATATCATAGCCCGAAGTCGAGAAATAAACGTTGCTGGTCATTGGTCACTGGCACAAACCTACGCAGCACGCCGATATATACTCCGGAGTATGCTGCCGCAGAACTATTACATAGGGTCTGCAGCCAAAATGTCATATTGGCTTGGTCGTTTTATCAGCCGAAGCAGCAGACGAGAACATGTTTCGCTTTCTATCCGATCGAGCAAAGGCCCCCATTACAGCATTCAGTTCACATGCGGTACATTGAAAGCGCTTACCCACAGGCGTTGTAGTCATGTTACCTTAGGATGTTGTGCATAAAGTACGATGAGAACACATGATTTCATATTATATGGATCACCGATTGTTGCTCGTCATTGCGATTTTTTCCGGCCCGACGCCTACATCCTCTTGCTAGATACTGTGACTTGTTACGGGCTACAGGGGAGCAAAACACATGCCAGAGACATGTTACCAATGGATACCTGCACCGTACGGAGAAAATAAACGTGGCATTCTATACACAGAGAGGGCACAATGTATTCGGCAGCCCAAACCTATTGTAGCACACTGCGACAACGCCGTTGGCCAGCACGAGAAAATCGTGACCAGGGATTTACCCTGATAATGGTATAGCCTCGAAGGCTACGATAGCTACTATCAATATCAATTACCCTATGACGTACGTCAACGCTGATCACACGCTATATGACACGTAATATCAAACGAACGACGGGTACGCACCTTGTGGGCACTGTGGATCTTCTGCCGCTGCCGACGCCAGAATATGGTGTACGTCATACTGATCACCTCCGCGGCAAGGGGGGAAAGCAAGTGGTGGTCAAACAACATCTCAAAAAAAGAATGCAGCACGCCCTAAGGCACAATAAGGAGTTGCCTGAAGGGTCACAAATAAATAAAAATGCACCCATGAATACTCCAGCTCTGCTGCAGCCGCAACTGGCACCTTGGTTCCGTTTAACCTGGTAGGTATCCTATACATCTAATGCCTGTTGTATCGATGCTCTCGAGCAGGGGTAAGTTGCAACCGTGTTATGGTATCGGGTATTGCGCCTACCCGTACGTGTTCGTCAATATTGAATGTACGTTTGCTGTTTCACGAACCTGTTACTTTAAAAGTTGCGGCTTGACGAGGTTTTATCGCTGAGGAAATAGCGTCGACAAGTCGACAGTCGAGTGAACTTTAAGCCAGAACTTGAAGGGAGAAGCACGCTGTAAGAAATCACCAGAGCTCAGAGGAGCTGGAGCGTTTCGGTCTCGTGTCACCCGCCGCCCCTGCGCTCTCGTCGCTTCATAGCGGTACACCCACTCCCTCTCTCTCATAGGGCGGAGACCCCAATTGCCAGCAGTGCTAGTCGAGCTGTCCAACAGCTGCATCACTACAACCTCCAAATATCGTGATCCTTCTGAGGGCAGCCAATACCAGACGACCTGGACGCAAACAGTGTATGTTGCTGTTTTACGTACATGCTGTACCTCGGCTATTCTGCTGCTATCATAGTCTATACTGCAGTAGACTTCGTTGACGTGTATGCATACGATAGCTCATCATCGTCAGCACACGGTACATACTCATAGATACGTACATACAAGTATATAGGTAGAGTCATACCTTAGATGGGCGGAACCCCAGGATTGCTGTGATGGCAACCTTCAAGTCATCCTTGTCCAGATAGCCTGCACATTGTGTGGAGAAATTACAAAGCAGAAGCATTAAGGCCACGGCGAAACTCTCAGGATTTTTTTGTCGCGTGGGCGCGAGTAGGCGTTTCGCCAAAATATGCAAACGATTTGGAATAGATTATTAATAAAGAGATTTGCGAACAAACGTACCAGGTACAAGGTTCCCCTCCGGGACGTGCCTAGGGGAGTGGCGCAAGGAAAAATCGAAAATCTACTATTAATACAACAACATTCGATCTTGTGTATCATACGCATATCATATTGTATACTGGTAGTCCATAAATACGACGTTATCGAATATCTGAGTATTACTGTACATAAATGTAGACCTTCTAAAAACTGCACCTGTATTTTTGGGGATAAAACATACTCGGAAATATTATGGAACCATTACTATTGACTCGATCGTTCTTAGAGATTTGTTAATGATCGCGCCAAACATTTTATCTCATTTGTCAATATTTTATTGTTGTGGCGCTCAAGGTAAGGAAGGTCTATGACACACGGCACACACCGCACACGCACGCACACGTGACACACATAGGACACAGCAGTGCTCGTACAGTAGTGGTGATATAGTATTTGCAGAAGAAGTAGAAAACGATGCATCGAAGAAGGGGCTCAAACTCTCGACCACACCTGCCTACCTAATAAGTCCACTTGGTTTTTGTTTGCTGTCTGTCTTATATTTTATATGTGGGGTCTGGGTTATATTATACGTACAATACAAAAAAAAATGGAAAAAAAGCATGCATCTCTGTGAAGGTCGAACTCAAGCCTTCACATTCAAAATCGGACATGGTGACCATTTGACTAATACTACAAAAAATGATTTGCCCAAATACCGGTAGAGTATTATTTGTCGCGGCTCGCGCCATACGCACGACAGGCCAGACATACGTCATGCAAGCACAGGCAGGCAGCAGGCAGCAGCGCAGAAGAGCGAGAGAGAGGTGTGGTGGTGATTGCTGATGACGGATGCAAGCCTCCGATGAAGCAACCACTGACAGCTACAGCACTACACGGCGAACCTGACACAGGAACGTGTTGCTGCTGCTTGTGCTTCTAGGCGGGGCTGTGACCTCGTTGTATGTGTTCGTTGCATGTTGTCGGATGGTCTCGTAGATTTCTGGAGTGAGCTTCAGGGAAGAAACACAAACAATCGAAAATATAAGGACAGTTGAGATACTCCTATTTGATCAAAGCGGCCATTACATTTCAGGCCAAAGTGAGAGTGGGTCAGTCACACATATCAGCACAACAGAAAGGTAGATGGTGGATTACGGAACGCTTGCTCCGATAAACACAGCTAGCCACAGCAGTACAGCGCAGATGGGTGTATCACCCACGCACGGTGTTACCTACTGCTGGTGCTTATGCAGAGTAGTAACGTTGTGCTCTCTGCATGTTCTGTTTCTACCTGGTATACCGATATGTCTGCGCTCTCCTGTGTGTGCGCATGACCAGCTCGTGAAATCAGGGCAAACAACAGGACAATACGTAATATTTACTGGCACGTACGTACGTACAAAAAAAAGCCTCACGCAGAGAAACCAGGGAAATCGGCTTATCCACTCCCGCGGAAAAAAAAACTTTGAGCGCCCGCCACGCGAGCTACAGTGCTCGGATCGAGCTCAAACCTCGACCAATGTGTCCGGCCGGGCCTCCCGTGTCGGGGCACTTAGCGGTTTGCCGAAAAGCGCTCGTGCGAAGAGAAAAGTTGCGAAAAGTGCGAAAATTTCACAAACATAACTATACATATTCGTTTTTTCTCGGTGCTGCAAGCAAATAAGAATCCATGGCTCGTTAGCCAGTGCTTGCCCTTTCTGAGCCAAATATGTTACTACTTCTCACGGGATCGTAGTTTGCCTCGTCTCATGTTTTTCGGGTATCATCCGTCGGGTACGTCAGCTGGTTAGTTTAAAAGACCCACAAAGAAACTAGCAAACGTTTGGTGAAAGTCGTTTTTTCATGGGCGCTGTATGATAGCAATGGAATGGTACTGTTCGCGTGAGTGAAGTGCAAACGTTCAGTTGGCGGTTGTTTTCCGTTTCATGTTGTGTCTTTCGAAATTCGACCAGTTTCGACCACGCTGCGAGCACCTCAAAGTCGAGGTGTAGACCACCGTTGAGAAAGTAGCCAGTCCGGAGAGAATCACAAGCTGCTGGACGGTACAGCAGTAGGTGAAACACCAAGCTGGCACACCTGTTCTCTGCTAAGGCGAGAACCACTAACCAGCTGAAGGTCCAAATACTAAGCGTGACAAAAACGCGGCGTAACCAACTGAAACGAAAAAGTATTCCCAGTGACTTTAGGAATTGAGATACGTATATGAGTCACCGGGAAACCCGGTCAGAATTTAGCCCTAACTTACAACACCACCTTGTAAATAAACTCGTGCAACACCTTTCGGTCAATTTCTATCTTGCACGTCGGCCCACACCCAACCCGAACCCACCCCTAACCGCAACCGTAACCCTAAACTATACCCATTGGGGGGCTCGAGGTTGACAGGGGCGGTCGCGCTGCCCCGCCGCGTGTTTCGGTGGATTTTTTCCAAAACAAAACAGCCGGCCGAACGGCCAGCCTCGACCAATCACACAGTGGTGTTGCACGACATAATCTGCAAGGTGGTGTTGTATTTAGGGCCAATCCTGGACTGTTACGTATATCATGCGATCATGCGTATACCTGGTATATAGCCATCGAGTCTGATCGAGTAGCGAATGTCTCGCCGTTGCTGTGTGTGTTGGTGTGGACGCGGAACAGGTCGGCTGGTCGGCTACCGCTCATTTCGGTCAAGGCATTCTAAGCTACGAAATCATATGCCAAACGCCATCATTGTTTTTGCCTTGAAGGTAAAAAGTGGGATACGGAACTCACGGCAATGGGCAATGGACACGCACATGCATATCATAGCAGCTGCCCACCTTTACCGTCGCTGAACGCGTCGAAGCATTCGGATATTTCTTGCAATTTGGGCTCTCGTTTTCGGGATGATATCGCCATGAACACGAAAAATCAGCAAGTAGATCACGGCCCCAGTGAAACTCTCCTCCTCCGATTCTCCGGTTATCTGCAAGACGATATGTTTGGTCTGTGACAGCCTGTGCTCGCTGTCGCGTTGTGGTGGGCTGCTCTCATCGCATTCTACGTATCAACGAAGACAAAGATTTAATAAACGCCGCTGCTATGAGTGGAACTCCTTGCAAACACAATTTCCAAAATTCTGTGCCGCATCCTTGCAAACACAATTTCCAAAATTCTGTGCCGCATCCCATCACTACGTACGAGCCCTACGTATGACTACACGACTCCATGTTTTGGGAACCAGAGTGCTGAGGAGAGCTCTGACTTCGTCTCAGCGCTTTCCACTCAATGCTAGTCCCAGGTACCACGGCAGATGCTTTCAGCCAGTTGCAGGAAAAATCACTTTTGTGAAACAATGGCGGAACCTTACCTCAACTCCAGAGACCCCAGATTCTGCGGCAGACGCTGCTAAGCGAGGTTTGGGCATCCTCAGGGAGCACTCCGATGATCTCCAGCAAGGTGGGGTAACATAAATGGTTGCGCACGAAGGTTTGTTTTCTATGTCGGCGTGTGGCGCCTGTCACTTGACACTTGATTGAAGCAAGGCACGTTTGAGGGTTGATGGGTTGAGGTCATACGCATACCCCGCATTTTTTAACTGGTATTGCCGAACCGCTACATATTACCCCGCATATTTTATACCGGTACCTGGTATCTGTGGGGCGGAGCCCCTGGCAGGTTCTCTCTTATGTGGTTGTGGTGTGGAGGACACACCGAGGTGGGTTGGTGTCTCGGGTCTTCACGGAACGGAGTGGGCAACCTCTGGTTGACCTTGAACTTGTGTGTAATGAGGCGGTACTATCTAGGGGAAGGGGACCTGATATCCACATCACCCCCTCTTTTTTTTGAGACGTGCAACTGCGCGTCTTAAAATAAAAAGGTGTCGACTTGGGGTAACAGGACGACTTTTAGGTTAACTTCCTAGATGTGCAACATTAACATTAACACCACACATAATTACCATTTATCGACTAACAGTCTCGTCGACAGCGCAAACTCGTGTTGAAGAACACGTGTGAATACATGCTGATTAACACTGATGATAATAGGTGTAGAATGTGTAATACATGTACTTCGGTATGAACAATACCATTTGGGGCCAGGGTGATACAACATAATCATCACTTGTAAACGTACGTGTGGCTGCCCAAATAAAACTTGTGACTGAGAACAGGGTTATCATATACTAGGATCGTCCGGTGGCGGCGTAGCGCCGACCACAAGTTGCTGCCTGACGATGAGGCGAAGTCCGTCCCGACGTCGTGGTCAGAGGTTAAGTTGGCCTTTGAATCCACGTACTTGTCCGCGGATGCCGTAGCGCGTTCGGTCGAAGATATTGTCACAATGGCAATGACGGATACTGACTCTGTCACGTCGTTTGTCAACAAGCACCGCGATAAGTTCAGTAACTTCCGTCGCCAAGCGGACCGTACCGGAGTCTCCGAGTTGGAAGCTCTAAAAATCGGTATTTTTGAGAGGGGGTTGACCCCAGAGTTGTTAGAGCGACAACGCCTAGGTCCGTACTGCACTAGTATGCAGGAGTCCACTGACCCGCGGGAAGGTCGTGACATGCGTTTTGATCATCAAGTGAAGGGCGTAGTGTTCTTCGGGAACTACTAACTGTCGGTCGGAAGAGCTACGTTTTTGCCGTAAGTGACCTGGCAAGTATATTGACCTGTAAAAACGCTAAATCGACTAGGAAGAAAATTACTCGGCGGATTGAATTGTTTCTCTTCGCGGAAGGGTATGACTGAAGATTTGATTGATGCATCCTTGATGCAGTTTTTCCTTTACGTCTTGAAGGATGAAGCGATTGTGTTCCACACGCAATTGATGTCTGGTCTCGTCCCGTGGCGGCGTAGCGCCGACCACAAGTTGCTGCCTGACGATGAGGCGAAGTCCGTCCCGACGTCGTGGTCAGAGGTTAAGTTGGCCTTTGAATCCACGTACTTGTCCGCGGATGCCGTAGCACGTTCGGTCGAAGATATTGTCACAATGGCAATGACGGATACTGACTCTGTCACGTCGTTTGTCAACAAGCACCGCGATAAGTTCAGTAACTTCCGTCGCCAAGCGGACCGTACCGGAGTCTCCGAGTTGGAAGCTCTAAAAATCGGTATTTTTGAGAGGGGGTTGACCCCAGAGTTGTTAGAGCGACAACGCCTAGGTCCGTACTGCACTACTGTAGTATGCAGGAGTCCACTGACCGCGGCAACAAGCGGCGAGTTCTAATATGTCCCATACTGAGCGTCCAACCGGCCTGCACGACCCATGAGGTACACCCCCCCTAGCGGGACAAAAAAAACCTTCTCTTTGTGACATGGTTCGGAGAAATAATTGTGCAGTTCCGTCGGAGCACAGCCCGGCTCCAGTCGAGAGGCCAACAGGTACACCGAGACATACAGCTTCGAGAGCTGACTGAGCAGCAGGGCTAACGCGACTGTGGCCCCAGAGACACGTTACAGTGGAGCAACCGGTAGCGGGCAAGTAAAGAGGGCAGGATAACGTAGCAAGACAGCAAAACGAACCAAAAGTCAAACAGGCAGAGAGACTCGTCAATAACAAACTGTTAAGACAGCTCGACATAGCTTGATCAGACTTGATCCTGCTTAATGCCTCGTTTAGCGAGGGCTAGGTCTATCTCAGTAAACACGCCTGGCACGACTCAGGTCTTTGGGCCATAGTCAGTCGAGCGTAAAGCATGCAGTTTGGGACTAGCCGGCCTCCCATCATGCACTACTTTACGGTGTGGATAGTACAGGCTTTGCGACGAGTCCTCTTAAGCACTATATCAGTGACATTTGGAATTCGAGGTTAGAGCGCAGACATCACTCTCACGCACTTGGTGGGTGTTTGCTTTATTTGTAGCAGAGTTGCTTCATGACGAATCTCGGGTTAGATGAAGCAAGAGAAGGGAGATCGGTACCTTTCTGGAGTTAGTGGCTATCTCGTTAAAGTGTTGTGGGTTCTCGTCACTCTGATCGTCTGCCGATGGGCGCTCTTGTCTCACTACACTTAGCGACTCGTGTCAGTATATGGTCCTCTGAGTCATGAACGATGTCCTTGCTATCCTAGGCAGGTACCCGTATCACACTTGGATCAATTCAAATATATATTACTGCGAGAGGGCCCTGCTTCTAGACTTCGTGCTGATATACCTCTATATATGGAGAGAATTTGATTATTGTACGCGTCGTGGAGATGCAATAATAGACCCAGCGAAACACAATCTCGTCGTGGAACAAAATACGCACACATTGCACATACGTATGACGTACGAGTACGTACGAGTACGACATCATGGCTTGTCATATCACTGCTGTAGAGGATCGATACAGTAGGATGTTACAGTACCTCGTACAGAATGTATCCTTTCCTATCACGAGTCCTCGAATGACTACAGCAGTCGGGCAATCTGATATACTGCTCGCTAATACCAGACAGGTGCAGCTGCACAGTATTGATACAATCTAAGATACGTACTACGGCGTAGGAGTAATCTAACACTCTCCCTCAATTCGTGCAGCTGTATCATGTGCCGATGTGATGCTACTACAGTGGGTCGGATACCGTTCCAGTTTTGCGACCACAGAAGAAACTTCAACTCAAGATCTGATCATGGCGAACGATAACCAGCGCTTGTTGGAAACATCAATAAAAATCGCACTAAGGTGCTGATCATGGCGAACGATCACCAGCACTCGTTGGAAACAGTAGAAACTTTACTAATGAACTGATCATAGCTGACAATCATCAGCGCTTGTCGGAATCGACATCATTTCACGAGAACATTGACCACTTACGTAATGGTTACAGGTCACCAGTGCTTGTAGGCAACAGATACGCGCAGTATCTATTGTACGGTATCACACAA